>JAEUYN010000916.1:0-27575 GCA_018257835.1 Euura lappo | reverse complement strand
TGTACGACCTATATCAAAGCAGCTAATGATTATGCCTAACAAAAAAAAAAATAAAAATAAAAAAAAAAATGAATTACTAGATCGAAATAGTATTTTCGTTAATCTTTTTGTATTTTGAAAATCGTGTTATTCTTGTAATTTTTTTTTAACAGCCAAAAAGAACGAATTTTTCTGCAATTCAAATCGAAGGAGGAATAAGTTAAGATTTTAGTGACACGATCATTTTTATTTTGTTGAAGTTATTCGAATGAATCAATAAAATTCAACTCAATTTCTCTGAATTTGATGAATTTTTTTTTTTTTTTATAATTAATTCTCGATAATGATCAGTACTATCTGAAAAATATAAATTAAATGCTCATTTTTCGTCAATTTAAATTTATAATTTAATTTGCCTCAATTCGTTTGAATCGATCATTTTTTTTTACATATATTCACCAATAATTTAAATTAATTCACACACGTTCGATTCACGATGATAATTTCTGTGAGGTTCAATTAAATAATTGAAATACTCGATCATGTTATTATATTTTCGTTATTTTTCATTGATAAAATTATATTTTGTCGATAATTAACCTAATAATAAGAAAAAACCACTCCCAAAAAATCGTAGGAATTATTTTGACTGTAAGAAGCGGTTTTCGATTTTCAAAAAATCTTATACAAATGTAAAAACTGTAGAAAAAAAACGTCATTCTTCGAAGACAGTTTATATATTATAGTCTTAGCGATTGATGATCAATTATTATGGACATATGTTTAAATATTTCGTTGGACGTCGACACCGCAGCGTCGCTTCGGCATATCCGTATCTGTATCTATATTCTCGATAGATAAATAAAAATAATAAATAAGAGGGACCTCGTCTCGGTTGTGTTTCGTCTGCCACGTAATCTCCCAACAATAACATTAACACCGCAGCTAATTATTGCGGGAGGGGGAGGAAAGGGGGGCGAATAACGATAATAACTCACTGCCAAGTTTTTCCTGGTATCGAAATACGAAACCGAACGGAATAAAACGCGATAGTTTGAATTTTTTTTTCAGCTTATAGAAATATAAAATTTTCCGTCTTCTTCTTCTTTGAAGAAAAAAAGGATCGTTATGAAAAAGGGTGCGAAAATAAACTTTTTTAGAAAAAAAAAATTGAACATTTTTTTTTTGTTCATTAAAGCAGCACATAAAAATGACCTTTTACAGTTTTAGATATACGATGGGTATTTTCGACGTAGAATAACGTAACGTAAACAGGGGAAATTATTGTATAGAGAGGCAAATTCAGTGGGAAATCTTGAAGAGCTTTTCCACGATCTTTATATGACCGGGCTGCAGCCACCTGGAATACTGCACCGCAATTATTTCACTCTCTGTAGTTAAACTTCAATGGGGAAATTACACTAGAATACTTAAAAAGTATTAAAAAAAAAAAAAAAAAAACGGCTGCGTCCGGACGTCATTGCGGTTTTGGCATTAACCACTCAAAGGATACCTCGCCGTTATCACAATTACGCTCTGTACACTGTACTTCAAATAAGTCATACTTTCGTTTCAAAGAATTTATAGAAAATTCGAATTTCACTGTTTTTGCTGTATATAAATGTATCTTCATTGGCATCAGATGACGTCACATTTCTATAATTTTTAATCAATTATCAGTTTCAATATAAAAAATTAAAAAAAAAACACATATGACCTAATTATTTTTTATGTAGTAGCATGATATGAATTTAGAAAAAAAAAATCTGAATGCTTGCAAAAATTAAATTCGAATCGAATATTTCACAGGATAGATTTGGTAAACCGATTGGATCGATTGGTATTCAAGAATGAACGAATAATTTTAGAAATTGAAGCCAAGTAAATAATTTCTTTGCTATAATTTCATTGATTCTTCAATCTTATCAATAAAAAATTGTTATATATCCGTTTCCGTTTAAACGTATAGAATTTATTCTCTACTCAACGTCTAATCAACGCGAAAGTTCCCCATTCACGATTCAATGCTACCGTTTTCTCATTACCCTCTTACATACACTTCCTCTCACAATCGCATTTGGGACCTATACGACCTGACGGTTAGATATCACGACATTGTATTATATATTATCCACCTACGTCAACGTTTCTCTATGTAAGTAGATATTGGTACGTAGGCGTTAGTTACTCGATAAAACTCTTATCGTTTAGTTTGATAAAACACAATCACGCAATAAAAAAGAAAGTGACAAAAAATGATAACAATAATGATGCAAATGTCTATATAATGAGAGGAGAAAGAGAAGTGATTAGAGAAAATAAAGAGAGGCGAATGTGTATATGACCTCTGCGATGAAAAAATGAGAGGTTGCAATAATCGCTATTACACACGTATCGTTGCGTGAGGTAGAGATTGTTGTGACCCCCCAGGTATACGATTGCTACTTTGGTTACATTAGCGTATTTGATATCAATGAAAAAAATTCCGCTTCGTACAATATATATGTGTATGATGTATAAAAAGTAGGCGAGAGTCGCGTTACCAAATCGTCATACTATCCACATGTATATTTTGTCTCTTGTCAGAATGATGCGTACATAAAGTGGGATATAAGGACAGAAGACAAAATTATACACACATTAACTGTTTTTTTTTTTTTACTCGCTTTTGTGATCCAAAAAACACAAGAATTGATCATTTTGGGATTTTTTTTAAGTTCTTCATGAAACAAAAATTGGCTAAAAACGATATTCAAGAGCCTAGGTGGTATCAGAATATTTTCAGATACCTACAATCAGACTCTACAAAAAGTTTTTCATAATTATTCAAAGTTTCACGGAATTATTCTGAAAAAAAAATTCTGTGAAATCGTTTTTATCGTCGATTTTGAGTTTGGATTATCTCACGTTAATTTTCGACAATTTTTGATAAAATTTGTCGTCATTTTTAACACAATTTCCCGACCATTGATAAAAAAAGTGGATCCAAATACAGAGAGAGAAAGAAAAAGAGAGATTTAAGGGGGTAGATGAACCCTTTAAAGCCCCAAATGGCAAAAAAAAAATGTCAATTTCCATATTTTAGAATAGTTTCCACACGATTTTGGAAAGATTTTTGTTTTCCGTCTATGATTCGCGAAATCAAATCTCCGAATGGACCCGGATCTCAGTTTTTCTGGTCTCTGACTGTTCAGTAAAGAAGCATTTTGAAAATCAACAGATCTGACAAGGATAAGGATCTGATAATCTTTAAAGGATAGAAAAACTTGTGGATTCGATTCCGTTTAATCACAGAAAACAAATAAATTGTTCCAAAAAAAAAGATCGTCTACGGAAAGGATTTAGAAAATAATCTGAAAACCGACTTTTGTCTGTTTTTACATTTATCCTCTCCAACTGTGAAAAATGTGTCCGAAAATCGCAGGGTTCTTCGAGTGTCTGCCACCCACGTGAAGAAACAGCACATATATAAATAAAATAAATATATATACCCGCGTGGCTGCAGTGTAGAAAAGCCGCTGGTTTTGTCTGAAAGAAGAGGTTTGCTGGCCTGAACGTAGCGAGGACGAGGATGGAAGGATTCTTCGAGCATAAGCATAAGCATAAGCGAGATCGTGAGACAACACGAGTGGTTATGGCGAAGCACAGTAAAGATCGAGTCGGCCACGGTAGTTAGCGATTGTTCAAACAACCCTTTGCAGTGCGGCTTTCCTTTTGACGTGGGCCTCTTAAAACAATAACAACCGGCATCAGTAGTGGAGAGCCGAGGCGATGCAGAGAAGTGGAGGAAACCGCGTGGGGAAAACTACGCGGCTCCGCTTTGCGGAACGAGTCAAACCCAGACCGCATTGATGCTCGGGTGGCAGTGGCTGCAGTACGGAAATTCCACCGCACTTTTTCTCTAGGCCTAAAATTAGCATAGGATTCGTAGGCAAACAACGAAAAATCAACGAGACTGAGACGAAAAATCGCAATTTTTGGAATATCTAGATCTGATATCTGCGATTCCAAACGATTTTTGTTGAATTGCACAATTTTAAAGGGATGTCAGAGAGGGGAAGAAAAATTAGTTAATTCTTTGTACGAAACAATCTAATATTCTTGATGTTCATTTTTTGATTTTTTTACAGCAAATTATTTCCAAAGCAGTAGCCAAATTTTCGATTGTTTACTCCCATTATTTAAAATTCGCTCACAGAACTGATTCAATTTAAAAAAACTGTGATCCAGGCTCTGCGATTTTGAAAAAATATTCATTCCTCAAATGGTAATTTTTTTCTTCAAATTTCCTTTCACGATAACGTTAAGAATATCAGCCTCACATAGATTCATATATACAAAGTTGAGAGTCTCAACATTTTCAGCGTCTCTTGAAAAACGCGGTCATTTTGGTAGAATTTTTGCGTTTTCTCGATGACGATATTGATGATTTGGTCGAAATTCGAAGGGGATTTGTCGATGAACCGATGAACGGACGGTTTCTCATACCTGTGTCAACACACAGAGGCAGACACAGTCGCACGTATCACGTATGCGAAAAAGGAAGTGGGAAGCACCGCAGGGTCCAGTGTAACGTCACGGGGAACGAATATATTTGGTCATTTTTATGGCTTCTGTGTACCTTTTCCCATAGATCAAAACCTGCATGGACGACTTGGTACGATACCCATTGGCGGGGTACCTACTACCTGGTACCCTACACTCACGTTAGACGGATGATATGCGGTGTCTCTCGTTCTTTTCTATCTTTTTTCAATTCACTTTTTCTTATTCACTCTTTGGATATTGGTTACAGGAAACGAACCCACACACCGGTCCCTCGTGCTCTTTTACAGATACAGACTATATCGGTACTTGATCGACGATTTTTTCTTTTCTTTTAATCATATATTGAGTTCGGTTAAAAAATTTAGTCCAGAAAACAAAATTTTCGATAAAAATTACAGTGATTTAAAAAACGTAGTAGAGATCAGTTAGAGATCTATCAATTAATTGATTGATTCGCATAGTCCGAAGACTTCTAAGAATATAAAGACTTGAATGATCGAGTCGTCACAACAGAGTTCAAGAATTGTTGAATCACAATTTTTCACAATTATCTTCTCAACGGTTCAATTTTGATAAAAAGTGGTCAAACATAATCTTCAGCTTTTTAGAAACCACGTTGGTGAAAAACATTTTTTCGCGAAATCAATCATTATCGAGATAATCGAATAATTGTAAGATAAGTATTTTCCAAAATATCTTCGCAACCGTTCATTATCGATGAAAATCGTTCAGACAAAATGTCTAGCTTTTTGAAAAACGCGTATTTTTTGTTTCTACAATTTTTCTGTAGAGTCCACCGTTTTCGAGGAAATCGTTAAAGAGTATGCTTTTGGGAGAAGGAAATGAAAAAAAAAAGGTAAAGTGAAAACAGACTCTCTTGGAGGGATCTCCGGATCTCGTCTGCGTAACGACGGTGTATCCCTGGGGATAGGGGCGTATGTGGGCGTTGGCGAGTATCAGCGTCCCACAAAACCCACGAGAGCTTTTATCAACCAATTTAGCATCAGATATTCGTCTGGGCTAAATTAACAACGCCAGCACTGATTGAAACGACGAATCACTGACTATAAGATCGACGAAATTAAACCATCGAAAATGATTTTATATACGGTTATAAAGCTCGATCGTAAATTTCTCGTTACAGGCTGAAGTGTGTAACGAACGAAAAGCCGATTATAAAAAATAGCAGAGCTGTAAGAAATCGCGATAAAAATTACTTATGGTCGATTCGTGGTTTTCCTGGTACGATTTTACAATCGCTTCAAAGCGGGAAATAAATATATATCATCGACTATACTTTTATAACGTCGATGTTAAAGTTTAATCGTTAAATTTCTATAAGAAGAGAATGAAAAGAAATTTGAAAAATCACTCACCTATGTTCCGCGGCTCGGTCTCTCTGTCTTCGATTTTTGAACCAATTGCTAACTTGGGTGGTTGTGAGCCCCGTGCTTTCAGCAAGTTCCCTTTTTTCCCTCGGAGAAGGATACGGATTAGCGGCGTACCACTCCCTGAGAACGCTTCTCGACTTTTCTTTGAAACAGTAAGAAGTCTCCTCGCCGTCCCATATCGTCCTCGGCAGAGGAAACTTGCGCCTGACTCTGTACTTTCCTGAAGAAAAGAAATCGAGATGATTGATAAGAGGCGATACGTCGTGTAATAGAGCAATCAAGCTCCGCGAAGTTTATCGTTACATAAGTTTCTTTTCTTTTCATCCTTTTAGATGTAGTAATTGACCCAGCCGCAACTCATTAGAGGCTTAATATCACAGGGAAAGAATATTAGAAGATTAATTAACGATCGCAATCGGTTTGTTATACAAATTGGAATCGAATCTCGTATATCCGGCCACCGGGTATCGAGTTTACCAACTCTTTTCATTTTCCTGAAATCATTAAGGATGTCGTTCGGGTTGAAAAAGGCAAAAAACAATGCAATTTCTCTGCTAAATACATTCACCTGTCAAAATCTGGAAAGATCCAATCCGAATCGGATTTTTAAAGTGTTTTAATAAGGGCCCAACGGTGATAATCAGTGAAAATTATCCAATTGCACAGCTCAGAATGAGAGTGATACGTGTCACAAAAAGTCAAGAGTGATGAGAAACTCGGAACTTGTCATCGGACCAAACTGACACCGAATATAAAACGATATGAGTTCACTTGGACTTCTCTTTTTCTGCAGTTCGCAACTGATACGCAGCCTTTGACAAATCTTTGATCATCTCAAAAACTGATTTTCACCTACTTTTCAGATTTCAAAATGTGACCGGCGATGAAATATTTATCGAATCAACTTCTAGTTTCACAGATATCTTCGTTGATATATTATGAACGATTCCACGTGAGCTTTTTTAGGTCTGGTCACTGAATCCAGGTAAATTACTTTTATGTTTATAAAAAAATAACAACAAAACGACCAAAAAGTGCCTTTTCGGGGGAAATGATTGTTTCAGACTTCATTTTCGAGAACTTTATCACCGCACAACAAATTCCTCACGTGAATCTACTCTTTTTTCTATTCTGATATTGAAACAAAAATGGAGATTGTCAAGTACTTCATCGCCGGTACCAATTCTTCGGATGCCTTTTGGGTGCATCGCATCGAATTTTCACCCTCTATGGATTATATATCGTGTTCTTTGTCTTCGTTCCGAATGCAAAAACTTGTGAGAAGTTGATTACAGTTGGAAAAATAGGGTGGATACTGACCCACGGCGCCGAGAGGTCTTCCGCGGAGGCGTTCAGCCTCTATGTAGTGAGCTTTGAGCCAGAGGGCTTGGAGCTTGGGGTGGTTGTGGGGGCTGAAAGTGTGGCTCTCCAATATCCGGTAGAGTTCCTTGAAGTTTCCCCGGTGGAAGGCGACTATCGCTTTTGCCTTGAGGACGCTCTCGTGCCTGTGCAGCCTCGCACATGCTGGCAGGGACCACAGAAACCTCCCGAGACGTTCGACGGATCCGGCTTGCTGGAGAACCTGTACAGACGACACCATCGCCTTGAAGACGATAGACAGGAGGGGCACACTGTTAGTCGAAATGACGAAAACGCGACCTCCCATTAATCTAGTTTATCTTGTATTTAGGAATGTCCAAATTTCTAGATTTTTCTTTCTCTTTTTTTATTGTTATTTTTTTATTGTTCTTTGTACTTTGTACACTTTTTCACATCGTTTATATACGCATAAATGTACAACGAATGTAGCAGAATATTTTTTTTTCTCCAAATTAGCTCATTTTCAATTGGATTTTAGATATTTATGCGCATATTATATGATCCCGAAATAAAAAAAATGATTTTTCGTACGATGGAATGAAAATTTGTGAAATTCTATTTCGATTTTGTCTCTGTATCAAATTATAAGATAATTAATTAATTATACCAAATTTTATCCGAAGTTATAAAATTGTATAAAATAATACAAAGTTTGATCTGCTTCTATGAATCTTATTTCATTTGATAAGAGACTAAATCGAGACAGAATCCAAATCGTTCTGAAATACTAATTTTTTTTCGGGATCACAGATTCTTTTTTTTCTGTTCTTCGTTTTTTAGACTCTTTGAAATTATTTTCTCTGTCCAAAATTTTTGTTTTTTTCTGGGGATACAAGACAACTAGCGTCCACGTCACACGATTCAAATTAAAAGAGCATAAACTTTTTTTCTTGATAAGTTCAATGATCGAAAATTTGAAAAATTGTTTCTAGAATATCGAAGGTTGTTTTTTTATTACAGATTTCTCGATTTTTTTTTTTTTCTTAATGATGATGGTAATAGAATTTTTCATTTTTAGTGAATACTTCATCTCATTTATTTAATTGATATATTCTTCGTTCGTGTGACGCGGGCAAGGAGCTAACGTCCAACCATAACTTTTACATTTGTAATGGTTTCGTTAATTTATATATATATATATGTATATATCTTTTTTTGTTTAATCAATTAATTTTCTCAATAGAATAATTATAATATTATTTATATTGTTATCATACACATTATAATAAATTCGTTTTTCTCATAGAGATATTTGTCTTTTTCTCTATTTGAAATCCTCACTTCGTTTTGTCATTCCCAAGACCCCCGAGAGTATTTCGTACTACATGTCATATGCGAAGAGGAAGCTGCGATGCGTCGGGGTCGTAAATCTCGGGCATAGGTGAGATGATTTAAGGACTGTAGACTACAAATTGTGTAACAGCCGGCTTTTACAGCTCGTGCTTTTACCCTATCTCTTCATTAACGCCTAGATCCCCCGATATTATTCGCACTGACTGATCGCGATTTTTTTTTGTTCAATTTTATCTCACAACCAAAAATGGTGTTTTACAACATTATTCAAATTAATTATTATCATTAAATTTATTCAACTATTAAATTCTAATCATTGATTCATTCATATATATAAATATGCCGTCGATCATGAAAATTGTATGAATTTTCCCTATTGAAAATATTGGGGGTAAAAAATGAAGGATCATCTCATATCGGTTCCGGCTTCACCGCGCAATTTCGAAACCCTAACTGACAGTCAACCTATTTTCTATTTATTTAAACCAATCGAGGCCGCGCCCGAATTCCGCGAGGTAATTCTGTTCCGATCATGTTGCGCCAATTCTGTCCGTTTTCTTCGTCGACTTTACAGTGCGTAGGTTGTGCATGCGGTCAAATTAGCCTACAGTCATACGGTAATCGAGTCAAGTACGAGGTTTTCTCAAAAAAATCATGCGGGGTCAATAAATTCGGATCCGGTAAAAAATTCAAAATTAAAAAACAGGAAGTGAGATACGACCGTCTGTTAATGACATTTCTTTTCACCCTTCCTTGGAAATACCGAGGAAAGCGGAGAATTGATAGCAGGAAGTGGTTGTATTGCGAAATTTGATATTCACATTGCGGGTCTGAAGAAATTATTATACCTATATCCTCGTTCGATAAAGTTATGCAAGATTATTGTTTATCGGGGATGGGCTAGAGATTCGCGAACACCGTCGGCTACTTTTCAGGCTGTATGCAAGGAAAATGCGAAACCACGGCGAGGAATCGAAGTCGAAGTTAAAAAAAGGTGGAATAAACGCAACTTCGAAGCTAAATATCTACGAGTCGTTGGTTGTACAGTACCAAACTATTCTTATCCTCCAAGTATTTCATTTGAAAACTATCATCCATGAATTTGATAAAAAAAACTGTTCAAAAATTTCAGAGTTATGATTTTTTAGGTGAAAAGTCGTATATTTTGATCGTTGATGCTCCTGCTACTTTTATTTCCACATATTGACATTTCACTTTTAGTATTTCAGTCAATTATCAACAGTCCATCCAATTAAAAGCGTAAGATTTTCAATTTTTGGTTCCTTCGATTCGGCAATTATTGTACCAGTGGGAACCCATTTTGTCTCTGACAAAGAACAATGTGTTAATGTATTTCGATTCTGAGACTCACAAATTTAGGTCCAGAGGCAATTTGAGATACTGACGATGAATTGATAAAAAAAAACTTGAAAAGATTGAAAATTGTATCCTGATTCTATCTCGATTTTGAAATCATTTCTACTGACTAAAACTTGGCAAACTATCGGAAGCAAAAGGATTCTTCGATAAAGCCCTGAAATCAACTAAAAATCTGTATATCCTCAACGCTTCTAGCGAACGAAAATCATACAAAACTAAGATAAAGTCCTTCTAAAAAGAAAACGACGAAACACTTGATAAAAAAAACCTTGTTAAAAAAGTTCGAGGCAATTTTCGCAAACTGAGATTCCCCGTCGGTAAGGAGCCTCAGAGACACCGAAATTTCACCGTTGAACCAATCCAAACGAACCGACTCGCTTCGTCAACGCATCCGATCAATTAGCCACCGTCTTCCATTCCCAACGGTATAAACACGACGAATTAACGTCAAAATAAATCAGGCGATCCCTGATTGTAGTAAATAGGCCCTCGATGATCGCGGGTCGTGGATTGGATTGGAAGACGAGACAAGACGGAAATAAAAGTCTGTTCGATAAACGCACCTCGCAGACGCAGGCTACTTGCTCCTGGGTGAAACCGAAGCTCGGTAACTGCCCGTTGGTACCGTTGGCCCCACCGCCGGCCGAGCTTGCGGGGCTGTCCTGGGGGCTGTAGGTCGTCGGTCCCCCGGCTCCGTAGCCTCCGGCCCCCGAGGACTGGGGGTCGATCTGCACCCCGGGCCCCATGGGGGTCGGGGTACCCTGCGGGCTGTAGTCGCCCGACGGACCGAGCAGGTCACCGCCGCCTGGACCCATCGCGGTGCTTCCACCCGCTCCGACGTATCCGAGCATCACCTCATCGCCGGGGACAATAATCGAACCCCCCGCGACTCCGACGCCGGCTCCGACCTCCACCGTGAAATTTCTCGAGCTTTTTTTTGTTCCTTATTTCCGTTGAACGGTAGATTTTTTTTCTTCCGTTTCGTTAATTAGTTTTTTTTTTTTTTTGACACTGTGTCGTCAGGTTATCATGTTAGAATTTCGGTTCGATCATGATCGTGACCGTTTGGTGTAAAGTTTCAAACCCTCGGGGTCCCGCGAGTATAAATGTGGGCTATAGAGTCAACGCGTGGATATTTTTAGTACGTTACCGCTGGTCGCGGGGTCTGAAAGCGAGTTGTACCAAATGCCAAGACAGAGAATACCTCTCGGGTTACCAAACGAAAACTCGGTTCATCAAACCTTCGCCGATTTTTTTTTTTTAAATTATTTCATACTCGCACTTTTTTCTTTCGAACAAAGGAACAAAATAATCACGTAATCGAGGACCGATTTCTGTTATCACTGTCAAAAAAATATCAGTCTATAATTAGACCTGACCGTCGACCACTTCACTGTGTAATTAAAATTACTATTATTTAGTTTCTTACTCAAAACTATATCAGAAACACACTTTTTACAGGAATATATTATATATTACATCATATCGTTATCACTAACGTTTTAACGATTTTTCCGTTAAAATGATGACCACCGCACTGTAAGAACTGTTTTATCGTAGGGTGTTTAGTTATTTGGGATGGAGCAAAAAAATAACTACAAAAGTTTCGCGGAGGAGAGATGCTGTCGCATGCGCACCTACTAAAGAACTGGCTAGCGCCAGGGTAACGGTCTGACCTCGTCATGCGCTCGTTTAGAGGCTTATTGGTCGGAGGTTTGGCCTCTTTCACGAACTCACTTTCATTGGGTACCAGGCGGGGCGATAACCACCATTCTACAATACGATTGGTTCACTCGAACAAGGTAATAAATACCTTTCATTACACCCCTGGCTGACAGAACGAGGCGGAATACAGTTTTTTTTATAATCCTTTTTGTTTCGACTTCGTCCCTACGCACGTGATTATCAGTCAACGTTTTTGATAAAGGAACGGATTTTTTTCGAATCTAGAGCTCCTTATTGCATCCCCAAGTGAAAATAGTAAAAATTGACTTCCTGATGGGGAAGCCTAGCTGGCACCCGTCTAGGGCCCTTCTAGAAACGTTAAGCTTGTTCTCGGAGGGCCTTAGATAGTTTTCACGATATTGAAGCGTGGATTAGGAGGAATTATTGCATCCCCGAGTGGAAATAGTAAAAATTGACTTCCTAATGGGGAAGCCTAGCTGGCACCTGTCTAGGGCCCTTCTAGAAATGTTAAGTTTGTTCTAGGAGGGCCTTAGATAGTTTTACCGACATTGAAGCGTGGATTAGGAGGAATTATTGCATCCCCGAGTGGAAATAGTAAAAATTGACTTCCTAATGGGGAAGCCTAGCTGGGGCCCGTCTAGAGCCCTTCTGGAAACGTTAAGTTTGTTCTACGAGGGCCTTAGATAGTTTTCTTGACATTGAAGCGTGGATTAGGAGGAATTATTGCATCCCCAAGTGAAAATAGTAAGAATTGACTTCCTAATGGGGAAGCCTAGCTGGCACCCGTTTAGGGCCCTTCTAGAAACGTTAAGTTTGTTCTACGAGGGCCTTAGATAGTTTTCTTGACATTGAAGCGTGGATTAGGAGGAATTATTGCATCCCCAAGTGAAAATAGTAAGAATTGACTTCCTAATGGGGAAGCCTAGCTGGGGCCCGTCTAGAGCCCTTCTAGAAACGTTAAGTTTGTTCTAGGAGGGCCTTAGATAGTTTTACCGACATTGAAGCGTGGATTAGGAGGAATTATTGCATCCCCGAGTGGAAATAGTAAAAATTGACTTCCTAATGGGGAAAACTAGCTGGCGCCCGTCTAGGGCCCTTCTAGAAACGTTAAGCTTGTTCTAGGAGGGATTGAGATAGTTTTCCCGACTTTGAAGCTTGGATTTCTGCATGCGATCGAAGAAATTATTGCATCCTCATGTGGGAATACTAAAAACTGACTTCCTAATGGGAAAAACTAGTTGGGGCCCGTCTAGGGCCCTTCTAGAAACGCCAAATCGTTTCTGGGAGGTCTTTAGTCAGTTTTCTCGACTTTGAAGCGTGGATTTCTGCACAGGATCGAAGACATTCATTCGAGACAAGACCATCGCGTGACCCATTGGAGATAAGACAATACACGCATCAGCAGACGCAGGCTTGATATTCTCCTCTCTCGTCCTTATCTCGCTTCGCATATGATGTGCGAATTGTTTAGGAGTGACATTTGAGACGAGGTGGAAAAGTGCTAAGTTTGCTTTTTATCGACTCAGGGATTGAAGTGAGTACTTAGAGTACAATTGCGGTACACAACGTGAACGATTTCATTATGTGGACAGTGTTGAATAGTTTCACAGCAAACATACGTTTCGCCACCGTAAAAAATGCAGTTACTGATAAAACATTTTTTGTGGAGTTTGATGCTTGAACAGCTCTGAGCTTTTCCAAATGGGGAAAACTAGCCAGCGCCTTCCTAGACCCTGGACAGATTTTCCCGATTAAAAGTCGATTTTTACGTTGGAGTTGACGTAATGAAATTATTCATTAAACTCCGATTTCTCTATTCTGATGATAATTTAATTACTGCTCCGATCGAGTAGCGAGTTTCGTTTAACTTTATACGGTGCACCAAGATCGGCCATTTTCTTTAATACCGGGCGGAGGTATAAATTGCTGTATTTCATCAGGCTGCACGCAACTCGGTTGTAAATCAACGTCTGTTACACACTGATAGCGAAACTCGCGTATATATCGAAGAAATTTGAGAAAAGGTTTCTTTCAATTATATCAACTAACTAGATCAGCTCGAAGAATGATTGGTAATTACATATATAAAGAAGTGCAGGTTTGAATAATTGAACGAGATAATCGATACACCTTCACCATCCGTGGGACAGAAACAGAAAATACTGGGATACACGTGTAAAAACAATTCCCAAGAGAAATTTGACATTTTTCCAAAGGCTTAGGGACAGAAGGATGCTAGAACCAAGTGGTGAACACATTTAGAAACTTTGGAATGCTTCTTTTTTGTCTACTTCATAGAAATTTATAATATGAAATAGGTATAGAAAAACGACGCGTTATTTATTATTCCATCGGCATGAAAAGAGCGCAGGGTTGTCACGATGAGGCATAGTGCGACGATGAAACCTGAATTCTATTATATCGTGGAAATCAATTTACCCGAACTGTGAGGCTAAAAGCCATAATGCTTCAGCGGATCAAAAACGCGATCACTTATTCATTAAAAAATCAAAAACGCTGCCACGTAGATTGGAACGTGACTGCGGAGAATCAAACTTCAAACAGAACCGAGAAAGTATATCGCATGTGTCATGACACGTGATTGCCAATCTCATGCCACTGAGACAATTGATATTTGCCATTTGAACTGATTTTTGCTAGAAGTGTCCTTCCGTGGGAAATTTGCTGTACGATGATAAAGTTCTCAAAAATGAAGTTTGGAGCAATCATTTCCCCCAAAAAGGCAGTTTTTGTCGTTCATTTGTTATTTTTTCATAAATATGAAAGTAACCAGACCTTGAAAAGCTCACGTGGAATCGTTCATAATATATCAACGAAGATATCTGTGAAACTAGAAGTTGATTCGACGAATATTTCATCGCAGGTTACATTTTGAAATCTGAAAAGTAGGTGAAAATTAGTTTTTGAGGTAAATAAAGATTTTTAACAGGCTGCGTATCAGTTGCGAACTGCAGAAAAAGAGAAGTTCTAGTAAACTCATATCATTTCATATTTGTTGTCAGTTTGGTCCAATGACAAGTTCCAAGTTTCTCATCACTCTTGACTTTTTGTGACACGTATCGCTCTCATTCTGAGCTGTGCAATTGGATAATTTTTACAGATTATCACCGTTGGGCCCTGATTAAAACACTTTAAAAATCTGATTCGGATTGGATTTTTGCAGATATTGATAGGTGAACGTATCTAGTAAAGAAATTGCATTATTTTGGGCCTTTTTCAACCCAAACTACATCCTTAAGGAGCAATTTTTCAATTGCTTCTGTGTCTCATTGTGTCCCTGATGACGAAATCTATGTCGCGTGTACTTGATATCGACATCGATACCAGTAGAGCTATAACACTAACGCGCATCAAAGCCAGAAACTTACCTAAGGCGTGACCAAGTTTGTGGTCGGCGATAGGAGACTCGGCTGTTCCACATAGATAATCGAGTAATAATCATTATTCTGATTCGATATCGAAGGAATGATAATTAACACCGAGAATTCGGGACTGTGATTGTTGAAATGAATTCTAGAAATCATTCTTTCATTCGTAATCGGTTTACAGATTTATATTCCGCTTCTGCACTCCGCCGTCTCCATGGACACAGTGTGACATTGATCTGCTCCCCCACGCCGGCTTCTGGTTGGTTAGAATAGGTTTCTACAGACAGGTAGACACGTACACACAGGACAATCGATAACAGAGAATATACCCCGCAGGATCAGGTTGGAGGGATTATAATTTCCGAATTCTTATTACCTACGAGCAAAAAAAAAAAAAGAATTGATGCAATGGATCATCGATGGCTAGTTTCACGTCAAACTGAAAACTGTCTTCAGAGAATTGTGTCTTCGACTGTCTACCGGTTTTTCTATCCTCTCAGATCTGTTGAAATGATATAACGATAAAATTCTAGTCTAATTCAGTTTTTCTAATTCAGCATCGGACAAAATTTACTGTTTTAAAAAAGCTCTGTTCAGTTTTTCAGACGAAGCTTTGATGGCAGTTCCTAAATTTCTGTCATATACAGAATCGGAATGAATTTAGTATATCTTCAATTAACCCCAATGAAAAAATAGTCGATCAAAAATAAGAACCGTGACTATGCATGGGCTGAAAAATCGAGCAATCGCTGGGATCCTGACAGGCAACCAGGTAGAACGATGCACACGAATAATCTCGAGATTATAATTACTCCATCATTATCATTCAATATTCAGCTCTCTAAGATCGCTTCGAGGAAGCTGAAGCCACCTGCGATTCGATATTTATCGAGATCCCTCAGACCCTCTGGAAGGGATGAAGCGAGGTTCAACAACTTCTACGTCTCGTTTCCTCATAGTCATCAAGATCCTGGGAATAACAAGATTTCTGCAATTATTCCTGCGGTCTTAAAAATCCTACCTCGGAATTTCCCCCCTCAACTCGTCTCAGAAACACTGTTTTTTGGGTCTCACGATAAGAAGAGACCAAACTGCCCAGGACCGAAGTCTAAGGCGCCGCCGACTTGCCCTCCACCCAAACCTCCATGTCCTCCGAAGTGTCCACCGCCAGAAGCACCGAAATGCCCACCTGAACCACCTAAATGTCCACCCAAACCATGTCCTCCACCTCAAACACCGAAATGTCCGCCTGAACCACCTAAATGTCCACCCAAACCATGTCCTCCGCCTCAAACACCGAAATGTCCGCATGAACCACCTAAATGTCCACCCAAACCATGTCCTCCGCCTCAAACACCGAAATGTCCGCCTGAACCACCTAAATGTCCACCCAAACCATGTCCTCCGCCTCAACACCGAAATGTCCGCCGAACCACCTAAAATGTCCGCCTGAACCACCTAAATGTCCACCCAAACCATGTCCTCCGCCTCAGACACCGAAATGTCCGCCGAAGCCACCGAAGAAATCTTGTCTTTCCGTATTTTTACCTGTTCAGGAAAAATCGGTGGTTGATTCTGTGAATTCTGTTGACGATTTTTTGGGTTCTGCAGGGGAATTTTCGGCCTTAAAATATGAGAATTTGGTCTCTAAATCGGAGATAGAATTTGGAGGGAGAAAGTCGAGGGGTAAATGCGGTAAGACTCGGAGGAAGAAGCCCAGAGGATGTGGATCTGGAGGCAAGAAGAAGAACGGTATTAAAAAATCGAAGAAGAGAGACTCGTTTGGGACGATAAAAAAGGAGAGTGGAAATGTGAAACCGAGAAAATTGTGCGGACCTGTGAAAGAAGACGATCCAAACTTTACGTCTGATCGATACTTGTGAACGAATTTAGGGATCAAATAAAACCGTGAATCAGTCAATAAA
The DNA here is from genome assembly GCA_018257835.1 of Euura lappo. Taxonomy (NCBI): domain Eukaryota; kingdom Metazoa; phylum Arthropoda; class Insecta; order Hymenoptera; family Tenthredinidae; genus Euura; species Euura lappo. Next base: position 10,604 of record JAEUYN010000916.1, on the reverse strand, counting down.
AAAAGAAAGAAAAAAAAACAACGAATTGGACGAATTCGTTTGATAATTATTTCGGTCCCAAACTGGGTCTTTACGGAGTCCATGATTCTTAGGTACAGGAATTTTGTTAGGTATATTCAGCGATGCCCACGGTTCATGAATGGGGTTCTTTCGACAGTGGGGCAATTACGAAGTATTCAAGTGCGTTGTATGGGGGTTTCAAACTAGCATCGAGAGCGGTGAGAGGCTGAATTCCTTTTTTCTATACCTGGCGCCTGTCTCTCACCTGTGGGAACGCGGATACACATTACAAACACGCACACACACGCACAAAGAAAACGGGAGCATTTCACTGCCCGGTTTTTCGCATTGTGTTACGCAACGTCCAGATCCGAGGGGATAAAGAAATCAATGTCACTCCGCTCCACCCAGCGACCACCTATTGTTGCACCGTTTCGAACGTGCAGCGTACCACCACGCAGGAATTTAGGACTCTCTCATTACTCCGTGAAGCACCAAAAGTCAGCAAAAACTTCGCAGTGGTTAGTGATCTAGTTCGGATTGAAAAAGGCCCGAAATAATGCAATTTCTTTACTAAATACTTTCACCTATCAATGTCTGCAGAGATCGAACCAAATCTGATCTTCAAAGTGTTTTAATCAAGGCCCAACGGTGATAATCTGGGAAAATTATCCAATTGCACAGCTCAGAATGAGGGCGATACGTGTCACAAAAAGTCAAGAGTGATGAGAAACTTGGAACTTGACATTGGACCAAACTGACACCAAATATGAAATGATATGAGTTTACTTGGACTTCTCTTTTTCTGCAGTTCGCAACTGATACGCAGCCTTTTACAAATCTTTGATCATCTCAAAAACTAATTTTCAGCTACTTTTCAGATTTCAAAATGTGACCGGCGATGAAATATTTATCGAATCAACTTCTAGTTTCACAGATATCTTCGTTGATACATTATGAACGATTCCACGTGAGCTTTTTTAGGTCTGGTCACTGAATCCAGGTAAATTACTTTCATGTTTATAAAAAAATAACAAAAAAACGACAAAAAGTGCCTTTTTGGGGGAAATGATTGTTCCAAACTTCATTTTCGAGAACTTTATCACCGTACAACAAATTCCTCACGTGAATCTACTCTTTTTTCTATTCTGATATTGGAACAAAAATGGAGATTGTCAAGTACTTCATCGCCGGTACCAATTCTTCGGATGCCTTTTGGGTACATTTTATTTTATAAAAAATAGTTTTTAACGTTTTTGTGAGTGGGCAGAAGATCTATGATCTATGATCACCTAAAAACCGAGTGTCGGGGAGCCAGAAGCACACAAGGCGAAGGCGAAGGCGAAGGCTGAGTGAGTGAAGAGGAAGTCAACGGTAGCCGGCTAAACTTAATTAATTTTAAACAAAGTTAAAGTTAGCCGTCGTACGTACGGCTGCTAACAGAAAGCCCGTCAGGGTTAGAGAGTAACGTAATACGGTGTCGGACTACCTGCGCGAGGCCTGATATGACCTCAGAATGAGAACCCGACTGTACGGGCAGGGCAGACGGGGAATATTCATGAATCGAAACTGGGTGATAAAACAATTGCCCGAAAGCGGGAGGAGGAGAATATAAAAAATGGTTCTTCGCCCTCTTCGAGGGCTCGACTTCCTAGTTTTTTGCCGTTGCATAGCGCTAGTCACAAATTAACAGGAGTTAAAAACATCCTAAAGAGTCTGAGGGTGAGGATTTCCTTATTGTTCACAAAACACATAAATTCTGCTCCAGAATCTCTATTTTATGAGGCAAAAAGAAAAGAAAAACACCCTTGGTACACATTCCAGGGGGGGAAACCGTTTAGTTTTTGTTTCAAGTGTTATAAAAAGTCATGAGCGATGTATAGGAACTGCGGAACTCTGTATTCCGCCGATACGACAAATCTAATCTCTGACACTCTCGGAGGGAGGGTGGAAAATAATATTGAATCCGACGTTAGAAATTCCCCGAGGATTTTAGGGTGCGAACGATAAAACCGACTCTGGGCATACGCTCCTCCCGAGGGAGCGGAGAGAAGAGAAGAGTCCCTGGTATGAGTATAAGTGTATAAGTAAGTCGATGTGTGTTTTTCAAATGGAATGGAAGTGATCTGGTTACAAGAAGGGTGGTAAATTTGTATTCCGAAACTCCGAGAGACTCGGCACTCGACTCTTCGACCCTTCGTCGAGTTGCAGTTATAGTTGTACCAATGTAATAATAGTTTGTAATAGTTTTGCGGTGTAATAATAGACCCAGGCTAAGACCTGGGCGGGAAGGACAAGCGCTGATATATCCGCAAACTATTGTTTCAAGAACCTTCATTAAGTTTCGTTAAGTTCCTATTGAGAAATGCAAATGGAATCTGAAAGAATCGCCTCTCATAGAGTCGATCCTTGAAGAACCAATTAAAAATCATGTACTAGATATTCTGAATCGTTTCTGTTCTTCAATGGCTCCAATCTCGATTCAAATATGATCATAATCAGACATTTTGGGACTCAGGATGAATGATAATAATTCTTATCTCATCTTCTCAGATTCTCGATTAAAGTCTTTGGCTTGGATCGTAACGATATTTGGATTCTAAGGTCGATTTATTAATTATTTTTGCCCAATCGAAGTTCTAATTTACACTGATTTAGGCTTTGGTCGCGTGACGAAGGTGTGAGCTGCGAGGTGGATTTGTGGCACGTATAATACGACGACTACGTACGAGTTTCGCCTCAGCACACGACAATCGTATCGCGTTTCTATCGCGTATACGCCCTCTAGTTAGGGACGCTGGTGTATAATACTCCGTGTTGAACAGTTTATATCATACAGGGACCGCAACAAAGATCTGAGATAAAATTTTACGGATACAAGAAGTAATGACGTGAATAGGAAACTGCTAATTGACCATTTTCACAAGAATCTAATCATTTTTGCGGTCTTATAGGATTCCAATTTCGAACTTCTATGTCTAATTTACAATAAGGACACTGTTGCTCAGGAACCTCAAGGCCTGACGACTGTGAGAATGAATCTAAAGCGATGGAAATTGCACGCAGAGGTATTTCGCCAATTTTCATCCCTGGACACGATCAGTTACTACCGAAAATGTGTATAATCTCGTGTTTCAATCTTCAAGAAAGAAACCTGACTTCGGGTATTGGCTTACGCCATCCTCAATCCTCGATCCTCAGGCCCGGAGGCTCGTGTACGTCGCAGACTTGTTAATTGCCGGTCAGTTAGCGTCCATAACATTGGCGGTGGTTCCCTACGTCCGAAAATGTGAAAAGATGATTGTTTCGCAGTTCAAAAAGCTCCGAGTCTTCGTCCCCGACGATGTCGTCTTCGTACACGATGAAGAAAAGAAGAAAAAGGGGAAGAAAAGAATGAGAAGGGATCAGGTGGTGAAGAAGAACAAATAAAAAACTGCCCACGAGGCAGGACAATACCCGATGGAATTGTATAAGAACAAGGCGTAATAGAGGCAACATATCTCGTGGCTGGTTTTACAAGCGTATATACGCCGCACGGTGGACCGCGGGGTCCGTGTGTGGTCCATCCGAATTTCCCTCTACGTATGGTGTAGAGAATACACAACCCCCGACCGGTGTATGAGTTCCCTCACAGAAAACGAGAAAAGAAAAGAAAAGAAAAGAAACGAAAAAAGGAGACACCCGGACAACGCGAGCCCTCGATGATGCCAGTAACCCGATATCGCGCAGCACCATCGTCATTGGTACCACGCCGAATACAACGTCCTCGAAGTAGGTGACGGGGTTCCATTATCTGTTTATGAAACACTGCTTAGGGATGATAACCTTTCTACTGGATTCAGTTTTATGGAGGAGAAACCTGTGAATCGTTTTCTAAACACATGTCGTATGGAGCAACGTTGTATTGACATGTATAACCGTAATCCAGATACTTGACTTCATTGTCGAAGGCTATTACGTCGAAGAGACTGTAGGGTACGACTCGTAACCACGTACCAAAGTGTGTATTAAACATTATCTGTATCTATGTCTATATCCTCTTTACATTTAATAGACGTGCAGCCAGATACTATAGGACAATTCGCGTAATTGCCACGTGGTACTTTTCGAGCAATGATTCAATCCGTTTTAAAATTCGTTTGAAAAATCAACCATCTGACACATGACAGGAATGCTTCCACGTAATTCTTGCGTTTCCAAGAAACCTCATCGTGGTCACTGATCACGCGACCCCTGTCACAACGTCTTTTATCCTTGACTCTGGCTCTCGGTGCTCCTCGACGATGCCGATGCGGATGGCATGATCGGGAGTAGTTAGTCTGGACGTATAAACGAACACGAAACGCGCTTTCAAAGTTTGATTAAAACGAGCCAGAGAACTGGCGAAACTCATTTGTCTGGCACCCCTCACGGCCTCCGGGAAGTCATTTCATTCAGTTCATACAGTTTATTCAGTTTATTCAAAGCGGACCATTTTCTTGGCTTATCTCTAATCACGAGCGAATTAGCCACTCTGTGACCCGGCCAATAACTAAAATACGCTCGTGGGTGGACACGGTCGGGGTGGCCACCTGTCCGCCGAGGTATGCGCCCCCGATAACATCACCAAGGTGGTTTTGGACCTCTTCCCTTCCCCCCTTTTCCAAAAGCTGAGCAGAGACAACGGCTCTGACTCACCTCGACGAATTACAGGCTACAAATGAACGAATAAGTGAGTAAGTACCCTCTCGATTATGATTGTTGATTCATAGTTCGCAGCGCCACCAGACGGTAGAACCGTGCTGTGTGACGTCACACGAGACCGCGAAATTCAAACGTTGTATCGAAAAAACTTGATTTATGTGAAAACGAACTATAAACAATTGGGTTCAATGTGTTTATCATGAATCCTAATCATCAAATTATCGGATAAGAGAATGAAAGAAAAAGAATCATGAAACTTCCCTATTACGATGGAATTCGTAGATAGGGTTTAAAATTGGAATTCCAAGATTGTTCGGTTGATAGGATCGACACGGTACTTTGTCAGTCCTTCCCGTCAGGCTCGTTCGTTGCTTTGGGATACCCGAACGCCGGATTTTACATACACGAGACAAAAAGCCCCCAGTTCACTTTCCGGCTCGTTCTTACCCGCGGGTGGAAAGAGACTCGAGTTGTACTACAAAACGATCGTGTACTGCTCGCCTGCAGGTATTCGTGTCGACCCGCGATCCTGCTCTCGGAAACGATCGTTTGTCACCCTGGTGCGCGATGCGCTTTCGGATTTGGAACAAAGTCGGATCATTTCGTGGAACCCGAGGTGCCCAAAGTCCCGGGCGATTTTCTACCACACATTGTCAAGTCGTGTGGAAAGATCTCGGGAAACGTAGACAAGTTAAATCTTGGGTTACCGGACGGATGATTTTTTGGAAAAACTTCTGCTCCGGGTTTCGAGTTACCACAAAAAGAGAGAGAGAAAGAAATATCGGTCCAGTTGCGAATTATCGAATTGGAAATTTTTTATTCGATTGCGAAATGAAATGAATCGAATCCGATACACGAAATGTTTGCACTTCCGTTTGGTATGATAGTTTCGATGTGTTATAAGCTCGTGATTAGAATAACGAGGATCCGAGTAACCGAATGAGAAATGTAATCGAATATAACCACGCGGAGACACTCAATCCGGTCGAATATATATTCAATCGTAGAAGATATCGAATAACTGATTTGTTGCTAGTTGCTGTCTGGCTCATTTCGTTCAGGTACATGCAAAGAGAAAAAATCTATTCCTCCGAAAAATCACAGTCCGCACTGTCATCCGTTTCATATTCATTCATGAAAACTTTCCATTCATTCATGCATACCGTCAAACGATGACGAATCGTTTTCCGTTTAAGAAAACTTGTAATAATAATCATTTATGAACCGATTGTAGTTCGAGATAAAACCGGCTCGTATCTGTTCGTGTAGCTACGAAGAAATGCGTAAGAATTTTTTGGAATTCATTTTCGGGGTTGTCCCCCCGTCATTTGGGACGGATGTGATTTTATCCAGGTGCTGTTGAAGGGCACGTGCTGAGACCCGAACGCGTCTGAAATCCAAAGACGGATTAGTTTATCGATGTCAGGTTGTTGTCACCCTGTCCTATCACGAATCTGTCCATCCAGATGCTACCGCGTGGAAAACAGAGTGACGGTTCCCGCTGTGAGGCCGAGTCGTCGCCGTTCTTCTATGATCGATCGACGACACACTTCAATATCCTTAGGACTCTAATTATCTATTGGATTGTCGAAAGACATTCAAAATTTGGATGGATTAGAAGACTGAAATCGTATACGAAATGATGATTCCCGTAAATCTATCCTGTTTCGTGATCAGGGACCTAAAAAATCACGTGGTACCAAATTTCATTCGAATCCGTTGACTCGGACTCAAGATATCGTCATTTTTATTGGATTTTTTAGAATTTCGTTATTCAAATAATTCGAAAAGCACTGAACCGATCAAAGCCAAAATCTAATCAGTTCTGAGTTCAGAAAAACCGCGTCGATTGAGCCGAATTTGATCAAAATCCGCGCCTTCGGTCCCGAGATATCGGGGTGACAAGAATTTGGTCACACACCCAGCGTCAAACTGAAATTAGTCGGAGGTGATTCCCTGGACCAGAGAACGATGAGATCCAGTGAAATCTCAACTTTTCACATTTAGGGGTGATTGCGATAACTTCCTCTCTTCTCTGACAATGAAAACAATAAAAGAGGGGGCGTTAAAGAAAAACCAAAAAGAAGGAAAACAGAAACGTGAAGCGGTTACAGAGCGATATCGTGTACGGTGAAGATAATAGTTTAGTCAGTTTAGTACCGGGGTGTTTGGGAGCATTGTTTTAGTGTCAAAACGGCAGGTATACCCCGGGACACCACTTTGTGATGTACCCCAGGAGGGCCCTCGCGGTGGGCCCCCAGGAGGCCCCAGGAGGCCGCGGCTACGGGCCCGCCCACATCGTGCCCACGTCCTGGAGCAGGCCCACGCGAGATCTTAAACCGGCGATAACCTGGGCATGGATATTTATTATTTATAATTCACCCTTCGCCTTGTTAGCGCGAGAAATACTCCGGTCAACGTGCCACCTCGCAACGATTCGCCACTCTCGCCGGGATCCTCTTCGATCTCGACGATGGACCGCGATTTTTTAAACCGCGACACTGTGCTCAATGCCGTAACAAATTATCGATTTATCGATATCAATCCTCGATCATTTTCACCCGCTTGATTAATAACGATTCCTAAATTGTTGCTCCAATAAATGATTCGAATAAATTTATGGATCGATCTGAATCGAAGAAGCCGAAAATTAATAATTAATCAGGAACGTCGATAAACCGAAGTGACAGATGATTTTTTTTTAGAAGAGATGTAAAAAAAATTTGACAAAGAATCAAATTTTGAGCTTTTACTCGTATCGATCCCACATGAGGAGACACGAGGTGTAAGAAAGCCGGGGGACGACGCCAGATGGCGGGCGATTTGTACCGAATAGTGACGTCAGAGCGTGGCGCGAAGAAGAGAGCTTTTCAAACGTTGTAAAAATTTGTTAACGATATTAAATTGTATTTGAGGTTTGATACAGTCATTAGAGACTCGAATCAGTATTTGGAACGATAATGATATAAGACAAAAGAAATGCAATCAATATTAGCTTCCTTCTTGATCGAGTTTGTGGGTTAATTATCGATCTTCGATTCATTTGCTCAGTGTTTTTTTCTTCTTGTTTGCCGAATAATCAACGATTGCGTTGTTTTTATACCCCAAAAAGTAGAATATTTTGTGTTAAAGTTTCACTAATGAACGAGACGAAGTCTTCTTCTCTGTTCTCTTCTCTTCTTCTTCTTCTCGTTCTTCTTTCATCGTCGCATCTTCACTCATTTGCCGCGCGCGAACGTGGCAGTACCCGGGAGGCGGTGAGGCGGCGAGGCGGGGGTGTCGCGTTACCTCCGGTGCGGCCAGGTGTCGGATTACCCTCGACCTCATCTTCCTCTCTGTGCCGTTGGCTCTTGGCTGCCGTTGCTGCTGCCGTTGCGTTGCCTCGTTTCCTTCGCCGTTCCTCTCGCTGCCTCCAGCTCCGTTCCGAGTCTCACCGAGTTTGCCACCATCAGCATCGCCGAGTGTCGACAACGAGGACAAACCGCGCGGAGACCGAGACGGAGACGGAGGCAGCACCGCGGGGTAACAGGACTAGCTTCGCCTCGGGGATGAGGGTGCAGTCTTTTAGACACAATGAAGGGTAACCAAAAAAAAAAAAAAAAAAACAATGAGACCTGCGGAACCACCTGCGACGAATTATTCAGACCTCCCACGGATCATAATAGGATACGCTTCCTTTTTCTTTCTTCTTTTATTCAACGACAGTTTTTTTTTTCTTCGTTTTTGAATTTAAATATCAAAATTTTCAGGATGAGATAAAACAACTGATATCATCGGGTTCATGACGCAATTTCAATTTATTGTGACTGAGGTACTGAAAAATTGGTGAATTAATGAGAAACAATTTAAATACTTATAGTAGAAAATTACCTGAATCAATGAGATTGCAGTGATTAATTTTCGATCCAACAGGATCGTGACATAATTTCAATTGAATATATCTGATTGTGAGTTACTGAAAAATTAGTGAATTAGTGAGAGACACAATTTCTCCAATAAATTGGTTTAATTGGAGCTCAAACAAATTAGGATCGTGAATCGTGAGATTTAAAAAATTCAATGAATTGTTCAAATGTGTATAAATTTTAATTAATAGAAAATAAAATTTGAATCAAATGAAGAATACTACGTTGAATTAATTTTATTAATTAATATATATTAATATTGAATGACATATTCGAAGAAACAAAGAAAGAAAAGAAGAAAAATTGACTTGAGGATCGTTGAAAAAAAAAAAAAAATTTAATTGAGGTGAATCGACCTAGATTTAATGAATTTAATTTTGAATAAGCTTTAACCCAAAAAATTATAGTGTATTTAACCAAAGTTTTGCGATTTTTTACCTTCCTAATTTCGAAAGCTGAGGAATTTGATTAATTACAGTATTAATTAAAGGAGTTTGAACCCCAAATAATGATTGCGTCACTCATAAAATTGGCGTTGATCGTAGAAGTTTTCTTTTTTTAATTACTATTTCAATTTTTTTTTTTTTTCAATCACCTAGTTTCACACGAGAAGTGTTACAGTGGATAGTCAGTTGAATAAGAGTTTCTTTCACACATTGTCAAAGAAAAAGAAACAGAAAAAAAAATAAAAAAACTAGTGTACATACGCATGTGCGAAGATATGGATGAGGAGGTTGAGGAGGTTGAGGAGGCGAAGAGTAAGGCGAGGTACGTAAGGTAATTTAATCCCGGCAAGCCGTAGCTGTAGGTAGGATCGCTTCGCATGGCGGCCTCCATCCACCACCACGACGACGACCACCTTCTTCTTCTTCTTCACCTTCTCTCTTATCCTCCGCCTCCCTTCGCTCTCCTCGCCACCTCTTTTCCCCCGAACTCCGGCCACCGTCTTCCCGCACCTCCGCCGTATCCTGCACCTTCAGGGTGGCGTCACGCTCAAGACGCTTCCGGTGTTGGATTACCAAGCGTCGATTTTTTTTCCTCTTCAATTTTTATTTGTCAATTTGCACAATTTTTTTTTTTCTTTTTTCTTAAATAACTGTCGATATATTTTCTCCTCAAATTTGAGTCGTCACGATTTTTCTCGTCTACGTTTTGAAGGGTAAAAAGTGAATTTCAATATCGTTGTTTAATTACCGTTTTTTGAAGTAGTAAAACATCCCCACGTTGGCTTCGCGGAGTTTTGTATCGAGGGGGGTTGAAACTGGCGTTTATAATTACTCTGTATAGTATGGTGGATGGTCTCTCGACACAAACACACAAACACGAGGTAGAGATAATTAAAACGACCCTCGACACACCCTAGAACCAGCCCCCAAGTTATCAGGATATTGTGTATAATCGATATCATCATCGAATAGGGCGTCTCTGACACACGCCGTACCGTAATACAGGCACCTACCCTACAAACTGAACCCTGTTTTAGTTCCCCTGGATGGATACGATATCACAAAAGGCCATTTTGTGATACAAAAATAAAAATTAAATCCTTATCTTCCGGGCTTTTATTCAAGAAACTCGATTAATTGCAAATTAATTAACTTGATCACGGCACGTTTTCGAGAAAATCGTGTTTGGATACTAAAAAATTGCCTCTTTCGGAGATTTGAGGAGATTTTTTAGTTTAGAATATAAACGAGATTTAAGAGATTTGAATTTTTCGCGCTGATCACGAATCTGAACAGCAAAATATTCCATCGTGTCAAGTCTTAGACGAAATCGAACTCGAAATTCTAAAAAACGGTTTCATTTATTTTTTCTATTTGCAAGAAGACATTTTTCCGTCGATCACAAAATCTGCACTAAAATATTCAATTTCACCAGATTTTTTTATAAAATTGATCTCCAAAGTAAGAGAATTATTGTATGACACGATATCGTATATCATACTACAATTTCGAGGGCGATTCTCTCGGGAACCTGACGTGATGGAATATTTCTGTTCATGGATTCGCAATC
>JAEUYN010000914.1:0-35328 GCA_018257835.1 Euura lappo | reverse complement strand
TCGCATTCTAACGAGTGTGAAATGAAGGGGGTTGTAATTAACCCTGGAAATGCAACGAAGAGGGCTGAGTCTCTCGAATTGAGAAGTCAGGGAGTACATCCGTGGATGATCAAACGTTGAAAAAACCTCAGGGATTTGAAAATCGTGGAATGTAATAAGCCCGGAGTCACTCGGCCAAAGACGGTGGCAGGTTGACGATAAATAAAACATAGCTTTGTTTATGGATGGGGGGGAGCTTGCACAATCGGCATTCCGAGGAGGTTCTCGGCTCGAGCGTTCTCTCAGGAGTTTGAGACACCCCCCGATACAACCGGCGGTCTTTCGGCCTGCCAGAAACTCCCTCCATCGCCCTCCCGTCCATTTTTGCTTCTTCTTCGCCGGGGGTTGAATTTCGCCGAAAGGGATTTCCCATTTTCTCATCGCGTCTCAATCCCGATTAGAAGAAATAAGAGATGGGTACATAACGCGTGCTATCTGAATTGCAAATTTCATTTTCTAATGGAGAAAAGGTGCCAATCACTTTTTATCGGGCGGGGGGTAGGCAAGCCTTCGGGATTCAATGTCGGTACACCACAGGCCTCTTCAGCATCCAGAGTATATAGGCGTCGACGCACCTTATACTCGAAGATTTTCTTTCCTGATCAATTTCCGTTCTTCAAAGTGCGCCGTGCAAAAAGCCTCTCTGTCACGGTTAGGATGAGAAAAAGAGAAGAAACAAGAAAGTCGAGCTAAAAAAGAACCCGCGAGGGAACGGAGCCTCTACCTTATCTCGATTAATTGGTAGTGAGAGAAGATTTTGGGAGCGGCGTATCGCCCCGCACTGACTCTCAAGAATATCAAATCGCGAAAGTCTATGCGATCGATATAGATCGCGCAGTGTGTATCACTGATTGAAAGTAAACCTGCATCAACCCTCGGGGATATGATATCGTATTGAGCTTATGCAGGGCAATTTGTTAGCCGGTAGAAGTGAGTAGTAGCTTATAAATATATCTTGTATATAGGAAAAAGTGGAATCGTATCATATTTCAATCTTATGCCTCCATAGGAGAAGAAGGAGATGAAAAAAAGTGTTTTATTTCAACCCCTCCGTTTCACCCAGTTCCTTATACAGGGTATACAGTGGAGAGAAGCTTTTTTAATATCTCTAATATTTCCAGTCAATATTTCCCATTTATCATCGATCCATCACTCCCCGTCTGACGTTGAAACCGGACGCTGCTTGGCCCCTCAGCCTTATTCGATTCAATTTTATCAATCCTTCGCCTTTATGGAATTACAATCTCCTTGTAGGCAGGTATATAGAGTTATGCAACCGGATGTACACTCCGCTTCGTCAAGCAAAGGCGATTTTAAACGGTTTCCAATTCTCACACCGGGTTATGAAACAATGATATAAAATCTGGGGGAGGAAAAAGGGAGAATTTCTCAAGAAGAAGAAGAAGCAAAATTTTCACGTTATTAGAGGATTTCAAACAGACGATTTCATTCGCGCTCATCGCCTCAACGGTTATTCGGTTTGTTTTTCTTTTATTTTATCTTTTTTTTCTCTTTCACTCTCTTCACACCCCTCCGCAGTATCTTTCGGAGCGAGGCCCTCAAATTATCTCGTCAGAAATTCAACCCTCGTGTATTCACGTTTCGAAAATTTTTTTATTTCTTCTCACAATCTCTCAGCGCGAGGCTCGGTGGAGAGAATAAAGAAAAGAAACGTAACGTAACGTAACGTAACGTAACGTAACATCCAAAATATCGTGAGATCTGCGTTCAGCCGGGTAGAAATCTTCGTAGGTTTTTTTTTTTTTTGTCTTCCTTCCGTTAAATTTTTGGTCCTCTTTTATGATACCTGTATCCCTTTTCGTAAGAAAAGACGAGCGAATAGGGAAAAGAAAGGGACAGAGGTAGAGGAAAATAAATAAGAACAGGAGGAGAATAAAGCCCCAGACTCCTAACTCAAGTAGGAAGGACGCGAAGATGGTGAAATCGGCGGTTATCGTGTGGGAGGACGAAGGAGGCCAGCGACGGAAAACAGCTCTGCAGGATACTGGAAAAGAAATAAAGGTGTGACTCGAACGACAAACATTTGCTACCCCTCCTGTCAATCGATGCGAATTTAATAAATTCGACTTCAGTATCCCTCTGCCACGACCTTTCGACGCGGAGTTTCTACGCCCGCTTCTTACTTCCAACCCAACGATAATACCCTCTTCAAGAGTGGGAAGAGATGCTGTCGTATAAGCAAGATGATCGGGGTAAAATAAGGAAACCGTTTCATTCAATCATTGACCATACAGTCTCAGAATTTAGAAAGAAACGTTAGACTCGTTGTCAATCAAAGAAGATAAATAAGCGAGCTATTAGAACAATTTTATTCGCACGACTCCCAATCTTCAAAGAACACATGTTTCTCTGTCTTCAAACATTTCAGAGTCAAACAAATAAAGAAGTGAAGAAAAAAAAATCGGTGGACGAAAAAGTATCGAAATTAGGTTTGAACTTTTGACGTGACAAATATGAAGAAAAAGAAAAGGGAGTTAAAAGTTGAGTTCACGTCCGTGCATCTGGTTCCTCGGGTGACTCTCCCAGTTCTTTTTCAACCCCTAGAGGAATCGTCGTAGAGAAGATCTAAAAAAACACCAGCACCGATGGCTCGACGTGGTGCGTCGCGTCGGCGTCGGCGTCGGCGTCGGCGTCGAGTTTCGGTGAAACTGTTTGGTACGCGAGGCACATCAGGTAAATTTTCAATCGAGCAAATTCAGAAAGGGCGAACGCCCGTTCGGTGAACAAGTTTAAAAATCGATGCAGTACCGCGTTCGCGGGGGGGTAGAACTGGCTGAAGCTTTCGATGAAACCGGGGAACCGGGGTAAAAGGGGATGGGGTGGAAGGGAGGGGGTGGTTTCACGTGAATAGGGAAAGAACGAATACCGGAGTCAGCCAGGTACCTGCCACACGGCTACGTACCTAGGCAAAGGCTAGGAGGGATGGGGATTTGAATTTCGAACGCCGCTCACGTTCCCGCTAAAACGCCCCCATGATTCAATTCGCATCAGAAGCCCCCTTCTAGCTCCCCAACGAATTTCGACCCCCCCTATTCGAACCATACAGTCTTCGCCTAACCCTGCACGACCTTACTCGAGTCAACATAAACTAGCCTAGTCTAGTCTACGATCAATTTTCGAAAATAATGAGACCGGGAATCAACTAGAACCGGTGCACGTTGGTCAGCGTGAATAATTGACCGAGTCAAACACCTTTCATCTTATTATTGCCGATATCTCACTTCCGGTCCATCCCAGGTGAAAAGAGATTGAAATCAATTTTGAAGCTTTTTAAATTTCCTACAGCAAAGATTCAGACAGTTTTTCCTCTAAACTAGACCGTTATAAAGATAATAGATGTCGAACCTGGTGCAGACTTTTGTGCTGGAAGAGTCTGCTAGTTGCACTTCGTTATTATTTTCACCGATATCTCGCTTCCGGTTCATCATAACTCAAAAGAGGTGGAAATCAATTTTGAAGCTTTTGAAATTCTCAACAAAAGACATTTAAACAGTTTTTCATGTACAACGGACCGTTATAAAGATAATAGACGTCGAACCTGGTGCAGAATCTTCTGCTATGTAGAAGAGTTTGCTACTTGTACGTCGTCATTATATTCGCCGATATCTCACATCCGGTTCACCCTACGTGAAAAATGACTCAAACTGATTTCGAAGCTCTCGAAATTACCTGCCAAAAGGGTTCAGGGGGTTTCTCACGTGAAGCGGACCATTTCGAAGATATACAGGATCGAAGAGACACGTTCCGCCTGAATTCCTTCAGAGGTGTATCTGGTGGTTGACATTATTTCCTTACACCTTGCCTGTAACACGGGTACGAAACAATTGCACGAGATCAACAATCAGACAAGCGAGAGAGTACCGGGTGATATAGGGTTATCGCATAATGTTATGGATGCGAGATATATATAGCTGACGTTGGGTGCCGAGATGGGAGGGTTAGGGCGGGTACGGACCCCTATACACTCGAACCTAATATGATTGATATGGTCAGACACCCGTGACTGGTGTATATTCAACGTTAATATTGAATACCGGTATAAGCTGCGAACCGACAATGAAGCCTTGTTCGAAATCCGGACACAAGGACCGGGTGTAATTGATCGTTAATTCCCATACAAGCGTCTGTCACAGATTCTTCCTTTCTGATTCAGAACCAAGTCTAGCAAATTAAACGAACGACAATCCGAGTTAGGTCGACGTGCCCATTAGGTGTAGGTACTCGCCTCAAATAGGGACTTAATTAATAATCGACTTCGGCAGCATTACCTAATTGGTTATTAGATCGAGCCCAAGAGTGATTGGAGTTGTTATACCACTGGGTTTAATCGGTGGCAATTTGGTTTGATATCACGATACGACAATTTCTAAAATTACCCCGCATCAATCACAGGGTTGTTAATTTCACTGATTACGATTTTTCATTCCGGTTTACTTCCTACTCCAACTTAATCAGCGGGTTCACAATATGGCAGATGTTAAGTATCCGCTTAGTTTGGGTCGCGGCCAAAGTTTCGTAGCAATTCAAAGGCGTTTTTGGTTAAAACTATGGGAAAACTTTCCCTGTTGTTTGTTATAAACTGGGTGGAAACACCCGGCAAGTAAACTTCGCGTGCGTCGGTTCCGGGTTTCACTTACTTTAAAACCGAAATTTCCAAACGACTGAATAACGAGGTGAGAATAACGGGTCCGATATCACCGTCTGATTGCAGTTTGACGCGACGGCGGGCGTCGATTGGTCGAAGGTAAAAATTGCAAATTAATTATATCTCAACGCCAGTTCTCAGCTTCCGCACTGAGGCGGATATACAGGTATAGTAGACCGACGCCAGATGGTAGTTTTAATAATTCAAGTTAAATTGGATTAAAGACGAAAAGGAAAAGGAAAATCGTCGCTGCAAGAAGCAGAAGAGAACGGAGAGAAAATATAGGTACGTATACGTATACGTATCTACCAAACCTCGGAAAATCCTCGTCCAAAGAGATTTTGAATATTATATAAGAATTTTCAAGCTACCCATCTTGTCGACGCAGCTGGTGGAATCTTGTTCTAACGACGAGACGACCGGGAGAGGAACACCTCTACTAATATTGAAGAGCATTCCTGCATTATATCGCGTAGACGTTCCTACATTTTATCATTATTCACGCTTGTTGGCTTAGTTATTCAAAATTTAACAGATTGCACAGCAAATGAATGAAAATTGAGAAAATTCGTGCTCACGATTTTCGAGTGTGATTTAGAAAAGCCCTAGTGTGGAAAGTGAAGCGTTTCCGAGGTGCGCATGCGCGAGAAAAGCCCTAGTGCGGAAAGTGAAGTATTTCCGCCGTGCTTTGATTTGTTTTTCCCGTTGTTCTTGGACAGGATCCTATGGGAATGGAAGTGTGCAATATTTTTGTACGAGGGGAAGAGTAAAAATGTCGACGATTGTAAAGAAGAAATTCTGCTGACTCGAGGTATCAGATTTCTCTGTCCACATTCCCTCAAAGTTAGAACCCTCGATGGATCCAAATCCGTCCTTTTTGCCCCCACGAATAGTGCGCCGTCATGGGGGCTTTTCTGTGACGGATGCCAGTATGTGTATATTCTCGGATTTATATTTCGGTTACGGACGAGATTTCGCCTTTGGTTTCTTTTCAGTTAGAATTTTGAACGTACCAGTTGATCCTCTACAGGGATAATATCACTCGCATAAATTACGGTATTACATGGAATAAGACTTGAGAATGTGAGCTTGCACCGCGCACAGCGAACTACATACCCGGTGATAATCAGTATTCGGTTGGCGCCTAGCAAGAATTCAATACCATCTCGGGGTTATAAATTTTTTGTTCTGGTCGTAAAGGCGTGCTCCAGGGGACGCGGGATAACATAACGGGTGATCAGAAATCCAAAGTATTCACCATCATCTGACGTATATGCTCGGTAAAATATGATGATACACTCCAAAATCAACTCTTCATCCGAGTTTCAATCAATTCTTTAACCCTCTCATCCCTTCTTCTTACATTTTCGCCGATATCTTATCATTGGTTCCTCCTGGGTGAAAAATGATCTGAACCAATTTTGAAGAGCATAAAATTTCCTACGAGAAAGGTCATTACCATAATCTGCGTATCATAGAGCGCTACGAAGATATGCAGGATTGAAAAAGAAAATTGAAAATGTATGCTATCTGCTGTATTTTAGTCGATATCTCACTTTCGGTTGATCCTGGGTGAAAATCGATAGAAACAAGTTTGGAAGCTGATTACATTTCCTACAAGAATAGTGACTACAGTTTTTCGCGTAGTATAGACCCTTCGGAAGATACAGAGGCTCAAAAGTCAGGGAGCCAACAAAGGTGGAATTTCTGGAACAAACGGACGTTCCGAACACCCGTTGGCGTGCGAGGGGCGGATATTAATACTGCGGATGGTGGTATAACACGGTATAGATTAAAGATAGAAGATCATTCCTCGGTTATCATTCATAAGCGGACTGTAACACAGTGGGGGTAGGTTATCTATAGGTGCGGGGATATAAGGTATATGGGATATATAGCCGTAGAAGTAGGACCGCGGCGTTTCCCGGCAGAGAGAGCGCTTGGTCAGACGGAAAAACGCCGGAGCGAACAAGAAATATGTTTAGTCAGCTCCGTGGAACCACTACCACAAGTGTGATCAAAACCACCACCACAACCAACCCCTCCGACGCCGACGCCCTAGGAGCCGAACCACTCGTACCACCGGTCCACCGTCGTCGCGAACGCCTTGAGACGTGGCGGTAAGGCCGCCGCGGATCGTACGCGATCGGACTACCAAGTGACTGAGACGAATAGCAGCATTCGCGTATTAACCTCCAGGGGCAAAACCATTCCACCCGGGCTGCCACCCGCGCTAGATACTGAAGCGGTTCAATTTTCCTTTTCGATTTCTCGGGTGAATTTTTTTTTACACCAATCATGTACGAACATGCGAGGAGTCCATTAAATTTTATTTCCAGTCTGAAACTGGTTCAAATAAAAATACACAAAACATGTACTAATGTTCAAAAAGCTCCTTAGCTCAGGCGGTTAGGAACCAGTTTAGTAATTTGTAGGTCCGGGGTTCGATCCTAGAGCCGGTTTTGCTATTTTTTTTTTTTCCACTTTCAATTCATTTGTTCCAAAATTGAACAATTGTTCAATCTTTCATGCAATATTATGTATATTTTTTCTCGAGTCCTAGCGACGTTCTTTTTCATTTTCCCTCCATCACGACCGAGTGAAGTTAATTCGAGAAAGAAGGTGCAGACGGGATGGGTGGGTGGGTTAGCAGTAGAATATCAGCAGCTGCTGCGTGGGTCATGAGAGTTTTAAGAAATAATTATATGCAAAGTAGATTTTAACTTTGTTTCAACGTGAAATACCTATCTGGTTCACGTAGCCAGTCACCTTTCCAGTAATAATATGTATATGTATGTACCGAGTGAAGTAAGTAATGTATAACTGAGCGAGAGATATACGAAGAGACGAAAATTGTCTCTTCACATTTCACTTGGGATTAGTCCAGGGGAGTGTGAAAGGGCTTTTAAACTTATGGTAATTTATATATCTGAAAGCTGAGAGGAGCTGAATCCACGGATTTAAACGGAATAGTAGATCAACTATTTTCCAAGATTATATGAATTCCCAGCTCGTAGTGACTGCGAGTCATTGCAATCAAAGCCTTCCGAAATTCGAAGAGGCAAACATCATAAAATCGAGAGGCTACTATCTGGTGTCTGACAAGTTGCGTTATATCTCGTCCTAGCAAATCCCACCAGAGAGACGTTTGTCAAATGTTGTTTTCTTGCGCTGAAACCCATCCCAAACTCAGTTTCAACGACAAAGCCGGAATTGTCCGACAAATTACTCCAGCAAAAACTCTCCTCGCTTATGACCAGACTGAATTATAACTGGGTCTGTTTACGCGGTGGTTGAAACTTTCGAGTCATAAAATCATCAGGGTAAAAATGAAATTCAATCATACAAAAACGTGTTCAGTGGTTTTGCGAGTGAGGTCGAGCAACGGTAAATTAGTGTGGTTTGTTCCTTCCGTTTCCGCCGCTGAGCGCAAACATTCATAAATTTTAATTTTTAAATAAGGATTCCGACCTTCCCTTAACCCCGGGGTATTTTACCAAGTGTTAATAATTGACCCCATTGAGCCCATAACTAAAAATCCCTGAGGTTTGCACACACAAAGTGCACGTTTGATGGAAATTTCAGTTAGTCCCATGGCTTATTACGCCTTCGTACACTCTGTACGATATTCAATCAAACGTTCGCTATGTGCTGATGCCACGTGATTCCCAGTGCAATGTGCACGTGTTTTAATCAAAATCCAACACACGTGAGGCTCTCGCGTAGTCGATGACGGCTTTGTACGCCACTGATTGTCTTCTTTTTAAATTAAATTATCTTTTAATCTGTCTTTTTCACCAAGATTATCGCGAGGAGGGAAATAATCCGTTCGGTTGACGCGTCAATCGAATCACAAATTCATTTCCATTCACCTGAAAGTTAACTGATTGTCAAATTGAATTTATTCGAACGAAATTAAGTTTCTGGAAAGAAATGATTTTTGTATGATTTCAATGAAACTTGATCAAATTGATGTCAAATTTGATGTCAGATGAAAATCGATCAGATTTGACAAATTTTATACAAGATGGAGAGAAAATCGTGCAGGAATTGAGGCCCTTTCGATCTGGGGAGACGAAAAGAGTTAGTTCCTCTTCGGATGAACGGTCACGACGTTCCCATCGTTCTTCGAACTTTATAACTTCGGATAACCCATCCGAGGATTACACATATCGAGGATTCGGTGTATATTCGCGGATGAATAATTGGCGGATGTCCCCGAATCGATACATCGCGGTCCGGACGATTTTTCCCCATTCACGATCAGCTTTTCGAAATGCGCAGTGATTAATCCTTTGATGTAGAACCGGGCGGAACGATACCGTTATAGACCACGTGGCACACCCACTGATCCGGGCTAATTATCGGGAGCTTCAATTCATCCGAAAACCTACTCGGTTATTAAAATCGAATAACAGAATAATTATAATGACTCGAACTCCGCTGCTTTATCGCGTTAATTTCTCTCAATTTCTCGAAACGGGTCTTTCATTAATTTATTCGTACGTTGTAACAAGATCAAAATAAACGCAGCGAGCGATAGAAGATCGTGTCGAAAAATATCGGTAGGTATCAGATATGTGGTAACGAAGTTTACGTGTTTCGTTGACATCCGGTCCTCGGAGACTTTAGTAAGAGATTTAGCCACACGTTTCTTGCCCGGTTTAATCAAAAGTTGTACTACCGGTGATATGAATCGAATGTGCAGCAATACTCTACTGAATTCCTAGTTTTACTCATTTTTGGAGTCTAAACAGAGAGTTTATGACATTTGCAACAAGGTAAACGACCTGGTTTCTGACGTTATCAGGATTTCAGCTAAGGTTATTTATTCTCTTCTGAATCAGGGATGATAACATGTGATCGGCAATGACGGGTTTCATTGGATGAATCGATGCTTCTCGGGCAAGGACCGATCACCTTTTCAATCCATGATTCAATGATTAATTTGATAATAATCTTTCATTCGATCCTAGCGCAGCTGATGGTTTCTGACGCTCAATAATTGACCCCTTCTTGCTGCATGAAAAACTTCGCAGTCACTTTTAGTCATCAATGATGCGTTTTTATACTAGATTTAAGAACATAGCGTGCATTAAATGGTCAAACTTTCCCCCTTGATGATTATTGTTCATCAGCCGGTCGTGATATTGTGAAAAAGAGGCCAGGGGGTCAGAAACCGGGGCGTTTTGCAATGATGATTCATAGTACAAAGTGAACGGGTATTCCCTATTCTGGTATGAACAAATAGTCATAAATTGACATTTTTGACAGTATATTGACGGCAATTGTCACATCGGCCAGGAGTGTATTAATGAAAAATCGAATCTCCGGGAAAAAATCGAGTAGATCTATGTAGATCTAAATGCTTTAGATCTACGTAGATCTAAATTTTGGAATAGATCTAATGAGATCTACGTAGATCTTATGAGATCTCAAGAGATCTACGTAGATCTAATTTTTACGTCATTGTCAATTCCGGAAATGAATTGAAAAAACATTGATTAATTGCATAACTATAATGAAAAATACTCACTATCGTCATAAAATAAGAAATCGTGAATACGAGTAAGGAAAAAAAATGAAAAAAAAAAAAATTGTGAAAATCGAACAAATCGGAATCGAACCCTGGAACTTCGGATTACCAAACCTGTACCGTACTAGATGAGCTAAGGCGCCTTCTGAAAGTACGTGCGTTTCTGGCATACTTATGGTCCAATCAGTCCAGACAGACTTGAAATATTTCCAAATACGGTACCAGAACTACTCAGATCCGAGTAGATCTACTTGGCTTCAATGAGCAACAACGTTTTGCTGCAATTATTCCATCTACTCATCTCAGATCTACCTAGATCGAAAGTAGATCTACCTAGATCTAAAGTAGATCTACCTAGATCTAAAGTAGACCTAAAGATATCTGGGTGGATATACATAGATCTAAGAAGCATGGGCATTCGAACATGACAGTATATCAATTCGAAGCTACGTAGATCTACGAAAATCTTTGGAGATCTAGGTAGATCTAGGTAGATCTACGATTTCCCAAAATTTAGATCTACTTAGATCTACTTAGATCTAAATTCGATCTCCGGAGATGCGAATTAGATCTAAACCATTTTTTCCCGGCTGCGAAAACGAGATATCCAGGTGAAGCTGTATACCTACGCAGTGGTTTTTCTGTCCATAGTACTCGGCTTTTGATTCAATTTCAAAACTGTACGATTCCGCGTAACCAAGCAATGTTGGAATTCGATGTGAACGAACGAATTAACGAATATAACCGAGTGAGGTTAACCGTAGAATTAATGCGGGTTGGCGCGTGGTGAAGTATGCGGTACTGCCGCGTGTGGCAGGTGGGGGGGGGGGGGTAGGAGTCACTCCGTGTGATTGCGGAGTTCCTAGTATTTTCGGCCTTTGTGGGCTTAAAGAGAAACAAACAAAGCAAAACAAACAAAATCGAAATACAAAAAAAAAAAAGTTTCGATATTCCAACCGAATGAAGAGAAAGAGAGAAAGTAAAAGTAAAACGAATTGAAAGAAAATGAGAAAAATAAAAATG
Source organism: Euura lappo (assembly GCA_018257835.1). Lineage (NCBI taxonomy): Eukaryota > Metazoa > Arthropoda > Insecta > Hymenoptera > Tenthredinidae > Euura > Euura lappo. Next base: position 24,064 of record JAEUYN010000914.1, on the reverse strand, counting down.
ACGTCACTCACGTACCGATGTCACAGGAAAATATTACCGCTCAGATTTTGACAAGGGTAGGTATATATATACATACAATCGAATTCAGATCCTCTCATAGGACGTCAAGGCGATGACGTTAAATCCGTTTCACCCTCTGTCACAGAGTCACGACTAGGTTAGAGCATCTACCACAAAAAAAGAAAATATAGGTATATATAATCCCCGAATCAGCCTCCTTTTTCAATTATCAACACTTCATGTTCGTTTTTGAACATTTTTTTTACATCCTTTTCGCACGGTCTCTCGAATCTCGTGGTACTTTCAGCCATTTTTCCTGTCACCGGATATTTCATATCCTTTCCGAACTCTCGCATAAGTTGAAAATCAATTTAAATATATATATATATATATATACACATATGTAAAACGTGTTTTCAAAAAATTGTGAAATTTCAATTATCGATAAAAAAGAAGAAAAAAAAAAACAAAAATTCATGGGGTTATGTTTAGTTCGCGTGAATTCAACGAATTCGACAGAATATTTCTTCTTTTTATCATTCCTGTCTCGTAATTTACGTCCACCGTCGAGTTCGAAAGAACGTTGAATAAATTTACCATCGAAAATATATTCTCGATCGTTGAAAATTGAGGAGTGAATCCACGGGGTAACGGCCGCGGAGGTTACAATTAAAAAGTCAAGTACGTTGACCAATCAAAATCTGTGTGGGGGGGAACACGTAGTTAAAACTAACGAAGTTAATAAACGAAAGAAGTCACAAAGTTAAATGTAAATGAACCTGCAGTACTAGTCGATTGCGTTGGTTCCTCAATTATTTCTCATGATACACAAATTTCCCTCTCCTTTGCATCGTGTACTGTAAAACTCGAAAATACGCGAAAAAACCCCCCTCCTTTTATTGCCCTGACCATAACGTGGCCAGAAAGTTCCTGGCTCCTCGCCAACCTCTAGATGTTGCGAAATCACGACAGGGTGTCGCGAATGATTGAATGAACTCGGGATAACAGAAAAAAAAAGAAGAAACAAAATAGCAAAGCCAATTCCCCCGGGGATATTCGATGATCCGACATTTTGGTGAAAAGGAAAAGTCAAAGAATTCTGCAATTATCCCCCCCACTAGAATGATACAGATTCGAATTGTTGGTACGGGAAGCGGAACGAGGAGACGAAATTTTTCCGGACACTAGGGTCGCCGAAGCTCCACGCTCGAGGCTAAGTGAAAAGTTTGTTGCACCGACGGTCAGACTCTGAAACCATATACTGTCCTATGGTATTATGATACCGGTACCACTCACTGGTCCCGCACGTCCTTTCGAGCCGGGGGCAGTTAAGTACCTGCGACATGTCTCATGTCTTGGTGTACATGGCACAAAGCTTGCCAAGCAGGGCCAGCAAGGCGAGACGCGTGAGTGTATCGCGTTACCGAACGACGACGATGCGTCGACGGTCTTCGGAAGTGCTGCGAGGTTCCATCGTCTCGAGTACAAGCATTATTTCGTCGAGGGAGTATGGGAGAAAGAGAATATTATAATGGCACATCGACGATGGAAAAAAAACGGAAAAAAAAACACTCACGTTACTGTCTCTACAATCTGAAGGGCGCGGTACCACCGGCGAACCAAACCTCCGTGCATGCTCGACCCTGGTTTGGCATTCAATTAATTCCTCGAGAACGACGTCGCACGGACGTTCCTCCTCACCCTCCCCGGGCTCCTGACGGTTTCCGTTCCGCACGTCGAGAGAAACCGGGCTAGAGATAATTGCGGACGCGGTGAGCATATCGTGGATGTCTACTGCAGGGTCTAGACACACGGTATTGAACAATAATATAGGTTATATCATACAAGTGATGATAACCCCGGGTCAGGCTCGTGGTATGGGTGAAAAAAAATGTATACGATAGACATAGAATTCCGTTGGCTTCGAGAGCCGACGCGTTAAGGGAGGAAGGGGACTCCGTCGAGGTTGACTACGGCGGGTGAACTTCATTCATAATTGAACCCACCCGTAAATTTTGCGAGAGTACGTAATTTCGTTGAGCCAACCACCGTCAGGCACGGTACCAAAAGCGCGGAATGTTACCGCGTACGAATGAGAGAAGGAAAAAGCTTGCGGGACAGAAGGAAAAATAATATTGTGAACGGCTGAGTTATTGAACGAGCCTGACAATTTGTTTGATGCTGGATTTTTTTCATTCCTACTCCCATTTTCAGACGAGAGTAAAGAAAAATCAGAGTAGAGATAACGAGTGGAACAAAAAAAAAGTAGAAACGACGTCAATCTTCCGTTAACTGAGCCAATCGAGTACCAAACGGCGACAGCACACATGCTTGGAAAATGTGGGTTGCGTAAGAGGTGAGGGTCCACCAACATAAATCTATGGGTTCCTTATCAGCGCCGTTTGAGCCCCCCCACACCGGTATTCGCGAATCGTGGGTCCATGTAAATACGTGTACACGTGCGGCCCCCTGTCCCATAACCACACACACCCTACCGGGGGGTGAGATTCGAGATGGTTTTTGGGGTGAACTGGGCTGGGTATGTACCTACATGCACGCTCACATATAGTCTCTGTCCGTGTAGAGATTAGGCAAGCCCGGGCCTTTATGGCCCGGGCCGTGAATCCTGCGGTTTGATCTAGAATTTTGGGACACATATATACCAGTAGTTCCGTAGGTAACGGACAGCCTGAATCACCAAGAAATTATCAAGGATTTCGTACAATCGTCAAAACAGTCCAGCCTGGACCGAAGGGCTACCCACTCACGAAGTCACGTGAAAATTCGACTGAGAATTCAGTAGAGGTCAACTCAAGTCAGTTGATGTCACGTGACTTCCGTAATTAAGTTTAAGTCAGTCAAAATCAACGCAAGTGAGTTGAAAGCCGTGTGAAGTCAGACAAATTCAAGTTACTTTTGTTAAAGTTAAAGTCAGTTGAAATCAGCTGAAGTAAGTTGAAGTCTAAAGTAAACTGAAGTCGCCTGGGGTGAGTTTAAGTCTGAAGTCAGTTGAATTGACATGAATTCAATCAAATTCAAGTCACTCGAAGTCAGTTAAATTTACGCGAAGTCAGTCAAATTCTGAAGTCGATCGAAGTCTAACGTCAGTTAAAGTCACTTGAAGTCTGAAATCACTTGAAGTGACTTGAATTGACGTGAAGTCAATCAAATTCAATTGGCTTTTGTTGAGTTCAAGTCACTTGAAGTCAGTTGAATTGACGCGAAGTCAGTCAAATTCTGAAGTCAATCGAAGTCTAACGTCAGTTGAAGTCACTTGAAGTCGGAAATCACTTGAAGTGACTTGAATTGACGTGAAGTCAATCAAGTTCAATTGAAGTGACTTGAATTGACGTGAATTCAATCAAATTCAAGTGGCTTTTGTTGAGTTCAAGTCACTCGAAGTCATGTGATTTAGTCAGTTGAAGTCGGTTGAAGTCATCTGACTTCACAAAGTGTTGCAGTCTCGAAGTCAGATGTACGGTCAATCGACGAGTGGTGAACCCCTCGGGGCCGGACAGCGTCTGATCGATATCAGCCCTGAAATAATCTCAGTTCTTCATCGAGGCCTTCGTTCCATGGCGTCAAAATTAAATCCGGCAATAAAGCCATGCAAGCATTCAATTTATCCGTTATCCTGAATAAAAGAACGATGATCAGTGAAATGTAAATGGCGTTAGTCGGATGAATAAAAACGCGTCCATCTTTATCAGTGTTTGAGAGTCCTTGTAAAAACAACGTTCAAACGTCACGGTGGTGGATGGTCACAGAGTGAGCATGCTCGGTATTTGCATAGACAAACGTTGACGTGAATCCATTGTCCTTCTCACTCTCGGTATTTGGGGGTTGGTACCTGATTCATTCGAGCTAAAACAACGGAATGCCTGCTATACCTTCGTCGTTAAATGGCGAAGACAGTGGCTTGCGATATTCATTCGGAGGAAGGGAATCTAGAAATGGATTCACATCGAACCACTGAAACGATTCGATTGGAATTCTTAAGGGACATTTTTCCCATCACAAAAATTGGCAGATGAGCTTTTCTGCCCAATCTCACTTCCGATCTTCATCAAAACTTCATAATTTTCGTATTGTGATGGACAGATAATGTCGAAATCACATATTTCGTTTACCTTGTAACTAATCCAACTAATCCCAACTGACTCTGCGAGTGTTGGTTGATCCTGACCAGTGTGAAGTCAATTATAATTATCGAAGAACGTTCGCTGATCACATCATGATGACACGCGTTTGAGCGCAACCCTTGATGGGGTGTGTGATCATCGGGATCGTTTTTCGGGTTTGCTGGATTCCAGGGATCGTGAGATATTCAAATTAGGTGAGAAAGTGGATGCAAAAGTGGGTTCTGAGATCCGGCTTATCTTTAGATTCGGAAGACCCAGCCGCAATTCGGTTGTCTCGAGTAGTTTTATGCTGTCGAGTCTCCAAATTACCGGGGACCCAATTCGCCCCGACTTTTGGGTTCGTTTATTTTCGTTCTTTTGTTCTAAAACCTGGAAACCTGCGAAAATCGACACCCCAGTTGATGATCAAATTACCCGGATACCGTGTCACGATTCTAAAGGAACAAGTTATTTCAATTATCGCGGAGATCTTTTAAAGCGCAGAAGCTCGTCGGTTTCAGTCGAAATTTATACGGTTGAATGATGGTGATCCGGAACCAGCTGGATATCACTTTGGGTATGCGTGAGCTCGCAGTCGGTTGTATCACGGAACATTTGGTCGGAGGTGAACCAGGGTCTAAAATTATAGTCTAATTATTCGAGTTGTCGCGAAACAAGGTGGATATTATCGAAACAGACGACGACCACGAGCCACCGTTCTCAATCTGTGTTGGTAGGAAACTCGGAAGATTTAACAACTGTGTTATACTTTAGACTCGACACCGGTCCATTTGGCAAACGATTGGCGATAAAACGTTGCCACTCGAAGAGCGAAATGTCCAATTAGTCCAATGGCTCGGGAAAACCAATTCGCACGAACGCTAGAGACCGAGGATCCCATTTTTTAAACAACAATCTATATCGTTGATGATACTATATGGTGACAGATGAAGTACTACGGAATTCGTGGTCTGATTTGAAATCGACAAGTTCGGAAGAAATCGCTGGATCAAACATATTGTCGATACCGACTAACGGCTGTGAAACATACAGAAATTGACTTTCAAATGAGATAAACTATCCAGCGACCCTGGCTGCCACCAGAATTCAGTTTAGATACTGGCTATAGTCTACTTTCGAAGCCCCCGTTGGAATTTTGGAAAAATATTGATAAGCCAGAAAGTGATATTCACCTGGGAGGCATCGAAAATCCATCGAAAATCCCACAAATTCGCTGAAAATTATTCATTTTTTTCCAATGGTCCAGTTCCATCGCGTAACTCAATCGGGTCGTAACAAGTCACCGATTTCATTTGAAAACTGGCCGCTTCCTCTTTCGCGTATGAGCCACGCTAGAACCGTCTGAAAAGTGCTGGGTATGGGTCGTAAGAGAGACAGACTCCTCAGCCGTATGCGAGCCAGAGGACCAGACCATCCCGCAAGCTCCTGCAACAGCCACATTATACTAATTCGTGAGCTGCGAGCGCTAACGACCCCTTTGAGGTAATAACTTTTCCCACTCCTCCCTCTCTCTCTCTTTCTACCCGGTAGCCCAAAGGCCTCTTCTGCAGGCCTGCGTCCCTCCGCGTCGGAGCTTTCCGGTTTCGCTGACGATGAGCCGGTTGCACCGAGGCGAATGCGTCTCCGGACGGAACCACGTTGGATGGAATGAATTCCGTGTAATCGACGCTTGCGCGTAGAGCGATAAGGGCTATGGTAGGGGTTAAACTTTCGTCGAACATGGAGGGGGCTCGAAACGTGCTCGCGAGTTTATAGACGCTCGGCTATCAGTGCCTGCCGCAAGCTCAGCGGGAGATACGAGGAAAGCTCGTTCGCGAATTTCGTTCAACCATCGCGCGGGAAGATTTGAATTTATCATTTCACTGTGGATTTTTGTTTCTTTTCTCAGTTTTGTCAAATCAACGAATGTGCCAATTCCGGTGAATCACGATGAGATTGATAAAGCTCTCGTCAATTATAATGAAACTTAAACCGTGAATAAAAAATAGAAAAATATAATGTCGACCGAAACGATAACGTCGATGTTTAATCAGTTAATAAGTGATTCAGCTTGACATATATGGATCGTCTTTAAACTGTTATATAAATACAAAAATAGGAAAGTTAAAAGGAAGAAATTTTTTGTTTGTGTATTTTTTTTTCATTTTTTTATAAAAAGTTTAATCACGTTGTGTGGAGTCGTACTTCTGGTGGGGGGGTGGGGTTGGTTAAATAAATATAAACAAAAATGTACGAACGTTGGCGGTATCTCTGTCTCATCACAGTTTTTGCAACTATAAACGGTGAGTCAGGTGTTTCGATCGTTATTTTTAGGGAAATTTAAGAATTTGCGTGATCGATATATGGATATGAACAAATATTTGGTCAATTGATTGTGGTAAGCGTCATTTTTATTCGAGTGGTCAGAATTGTCCCGGTTTCATTATGACAGAGGGAGCAATTTCACCGTTCTATCTAGATTTACACGAATCACGCGTCGACGCACACAATCTAAGAAAGAAACCCGACAAGACGTGCTGACGTCCAGAGTTGCTGAGTTGACAAATACCGAAAAAATACTACCAGCCTTGTTCTATGATACCACGGAAACGAATAAAGCGCCAATTTTTTAGAATCAATTATCTTGACTATCAACTGCACTGTAACTGTACACTGTGAATGAAACCGTTTAACAATCACATATAATGTCAAATATCTAATCATCGAAACTCTTAAATTTACGTAAATATTTCTAACTATATTCTTTCGACAATTGGTGAGAATTTTTTTTAGATATTTTATTCGTTTTTCCTAACTTTCGACACGGGATGTAGAGCCTGTACTAGATCCTCGAGATGGAGGTGCGGTATGGGGTAGTTGAAGTTTTGAAAAGCCGCAGGTTACGATTACCGTGGTATTTATCAAAAGGATGTTCATATTTCCGGTGGTGCAAAACGCCCGAAATCCTTTCATTAATATGAAAAGCTTTGCTAATTAGAGAAAGGGTGAAAATGAAAAAAAGTTTGATGAATGTGAACCCGAAAACAGGCATTAAGTGAACCTGAAAAAACCACTCGTCGATTATAAGCCACGTGAGACCAAAAGGTTCCGAATTTTATGAAGGGATAGTTCGAAAGCGAATCTTACACAGCCACCGGGATGAGAGACTGCCGAGAGAGAAAAAATATCTCAAGATTAACTCTGACCTCGCGAATGACCGATAGAAGAGTGAAGTAATAAACCGGATATCGAATCCCAACTCGCAGGGGGGGGGGAGGGGCTCGACGACGTCGAGCCCTTAATCCTAGCTTAATCTTACTTTTTCGATAATCCATCCCTGGACCGGTAACTGATATCCACCTTAATTAAAAGTCATTATCGAGGGTCAGACCCCAAACTTTATTATTTTATCCGATGACTCGAAGGCGAGGCGAGGTTGCGCTAAATCAGCCGCCATCGTATTTCACAAAAATCTAATAACTAACGAAAAATCTCGCTGCTAATATTTTACTGGCGTTCGGCAATTGATCCGAGAGAGGCCGAAGAGTGCCGGAGCGAGCCGAGCGCGTCGATTTTCCGCACTCCTACACTCAGCGTCATGAAGAATGTAACTCGCATAGTTTTGTTCACATTATACCAACGTTTTATTTATTTTTTTTTATACAGAAGTCATATGCTGTCTCATTTTAGTTGTTAAGTATATATTCGAGTTTAGTGCTTATTCAACCTTCAACAAGTTATCAGAAGGTGAACTTTTTTTAATGTCCGTAAACTTGTTTCATATCGATGGTAAGTTTTCTGTGGACTTTATACGTTGAAACCGTATGACCGTCATATTTTTAACATCAATGAATTGAAATTGTTTCATCTATTTCGATTCAGTTTTTGACAAACTGAATTTGTACTGATTTGACAATTCCATAGAATTTTATTCCCATCTACAATTGGAGAACGAATAAAAAAGCTCAGAAGTAGTCTGTCCGAATTTCGGCGCCATCGTCAGATTGATATTCGTGTGAACAACAGAAACTGAAGTGTTAAAAGTTGTACGATTTTGACAAACCCTGGCTACACCAGAGTCAGGGTGGGAAGGTGGAAGCTTTCGAGGAGACTTCGATTACAAGAAGAATTGGAAATTACTACGGAGTAACTTCTTGGGGTAGCTTTGTAAGCACTCCGACAAAGGGACACACTGTGTGAACCTCGAACGACGATGTTGACACTCCGGGCACAGTGAAAGGAAATGAAGATCCTCGTCTCTCCTATATATTCCGAGAGAGGTTTTCACTCGCTAATGCTGGACGTTTGAATAATATTATCCCTGCACCCTGACGAGATTGCTAGCGAACTCCTTCGCTATGGTTTATCACCGCGGAGACGAGGAGCACTTGCACCGCGTTCTTTTAGAAAAAACAAAAACGAGAAAATAAAATAACTTATCAGCAACGGCTCTGGGGGCATCGCGAGGTAGATTATGCTCGAAGTACACATAGATTTTAGCAAAGTTAGTTCGCGAACAGCCCTCCCACCAACAAAGGGCTATTCAAATTCGCAAACTTTTACACGAACCTCTACTGCACGGCACATGATGTGCGGTTTACCGTTGGGTAAAGTGATCATCAAGAGAGGTTGAAAAAAAATGTTATAATTAGAGAGAAATGAGAGATACTTGAAAAAAAAAAAAAAAAATTGTAAAAAAAAATGAAATGCTCGCACATATGCATCGGTACAGTGCATCAACAGAAGTATATTGTAACTTTTAAGAGGTACTTTTACCGCGTCCTGGAATCGGCTTGTTTCTTTTCTTTAGAGTCGAAGAGCGAAAAGTTTTACCAAAAAAAGAAGAATACTGAACAAAAGAAAAATAAAAGTTTCCCACACCGAGTTTAGAAACGTATCATATATCTACAACCCCTCAAAGTTTGAGGATTTTGAGATACCGACACGTGTCCTCAAATTTTACGTCCATACTTGCAGCATTTTTCATATTTTCAGTCTGTTTGTGCTTTTCTATCCCGACACAGATAAAGTCCTAGGATCTAACAGAACTCCTGAAAATCCAAGTAGAAAGGATGTCCAGGAATACAGAAAATTGGTTCCAAGTATTCTCAGAAGCTTATATATCATCTATGCGAGCACCGATTTCTGGTAAACAAGATTCAAATCGAACGGTTAAATCGATTTGGATGAAATTTGCACAGGATATTTTTCACATCCTGAAGATGTGAAAATGAGCTTTTAGGCCCAATCCCACTTCCAGTTCAGAAATGACACCCACAAGCTCTCTAATTTTCAGCTCAAGATACGAAATACCTGAACAAATGTTTAAAAATCTAATGATAAACTGTGACGAATGATGATTTGAAAAACGAATCACTGACAAAGTAACAGCAGCTGAATATAAGATGAGCTTTTTTTCTGGCTAAAATCTGCTAGAATTTGGTATGTTAAGACCGTGTATAATCGTGGCTCGGTTGGCTCTGTGCATATATGGGAAAATGTAGCGTAAGAACGGAAATTTACGAGTTGAATTTTTATCTGGTACGTTCTTCATTTACTTTTTCAGTTTTTTTTTTTCTTTTTTAATCTCGTTTTGTCCGTTTTTTCTTCCACTAAGCAAGGCGTCAGCCCCCAGACACCGGGTAACCGCATAATATTTTACAAAAGACGCAAGGAAGCTCGATTTTATAACGAGGAAGTTCGCCTTTCGCAACAAAATTAACACACGCGGTACGCCCGCGAGGCTCTGAAGCTTCATTATACGGGCAATAATTTAACCTCTTAGCTCTTAGTTTTTCAGATTAAGGTACAGGCATAGAACCGGGAATTGAATAATGAAGAAACTAGGTCTTCGCGATTTTTTACTGGAAATATCCTCGGTATATTCACGCGTACATATAGATGCTCCGAGTAAAAGAGAACAAACTCGAAACTCTAAAGGTGATACGATAAACAGAAAGCGTCTGTTCTCCCTTCGCTTCCTTATAAACCCCAAAACTTGGCGGCTAGATTGACGGTCGGATGTCTGTTAGCACCGGGTGTCTCAGTCTCCGAGTGGTTTTCCGTGAAAAGGGTGAACCAGGGGTGAAAATAGAATCCAAGGGTGTGAGAAAGTGGATGTAGAAGTTTAAGAGGAGGATGAGATGGGTGTCCGCGATACATGCCCCTGCACACCCACTGATTCAAAGGTACGGAACTCAGCTTCCAGTCAAAGGTGGGATGATAAGGGAAACTTTATTAACCAAAACTCAAATTCGGTGGTTTGAATGGGCTTTTGTTTTCCCTTTCGCCCCAGATACTGTATTTTCTGATCCCTCGTCTCCGTCTATCTGTTTCTTTGTGTGGATTATCAAGCGAAATACTGTTGAAAATAATTTCTGTTTCCGTCAAAGGTGACAACGTCAAAATGTACAGTTATAACAGCCAGGACAAGATTTTACCCGAAGCTTTATTACCATTGAACTTTTATTCTGAAAGCTCAAACATTTTCTAAAGGTGATGAGATTCTCAAAATGAAGAGGAAAAAGTAATAACGTTTTTAACTGTAGGAATTGCATCAATTATTACAGTTTTAGCGATACTGAAAATGCGAAAAAAATCAATACAAATTCCAAAGTTTAATAACTTTTGTAATTTTTAATATTTTCTGCTGAAATTTCGTCCGCACGTTCATTTTACCCTCTCAAAAAATACAGACTGGCAGTTTTTCGTCGACTCAAATTCAAATATCGTTTTCCCGCCTCCGTTTTTGCAGCATTCGTGTTCTTCGGGATGAGAAATAAGATTGAAAAATAAAAAGATTCCATAAATGAGAGTAGAGTATTAAAATTATAATAGGATACTAGAACCCATCGTGTGGCATCGTATCTGGTAATACGTGCCTAGAATTAGGGGGTTTCAAACCGGCCGAATTGCTTTTGGCAAACTTTGGATTGGCTGCTCTCCCCAGTACCGAAACCTAACCTCTGAACGAGCAGGTGAACGCGTGCCACGTACACGAATCAAGATTGCCACGAGTCGTATTTTCCCCCCTTCTCCCCCTCCCACATCCCACTTTCACAGGTTCATAGGAGAGCCAGAGGCGTCCCGACGCCGACGTCCGGTATTTGAAACCTCGATGAACAAATACGAGTGGTTAACATTTTCTATATTAAAGTGTGAACCGATGTGAAGTTCTGGTAAACAGACGGAGCTCGTAATAAAGAAGAAGAAGAAGAAGAAGAAGAAGAAGAAGGAGAAAATATACAACAATAAAAATCCAGTCTTCCAAGGATATTTTCTTCCGTGCAGAGGCTACATAAGGATTTCTTTATTTCATTCGGCATTTATAAGGGGTCTTTACCCTGCCCGTTGTCCTTTTGTGATTTTGATATCTGTTAAATCTTTGCGGTTTAGAACTTTTGTGTTGCCCGAAAGATTTTCTTACAGCCGCCTGTTATATACACGGGGCGTAAAACGCGTATCGATTCTAGTTGCTCTCCGAAACTTCGGGATAAAAATGATGATGATAATAACGAGAGTAAGAAAAAGGTCCTGTGATCCTCGGGGCAGTAAATTATCAACGAAAATTTATGAGGTACCTTAAAATTTACACGTCGTCAAGTTATACCCGGGGTTAAAATATAATTGAAATATCTTTGCGAAGGGTAGATAAATCTGTCTCTCACTTTTTGTTACCTTATACCTGCACCAGTTCATTATTATTACATCATCTAAATTCTCGTCTCACTCTCTAGCTTGAATTATATAGAAGAATTTTTCATAGATTTAACTAATTTACCGGAAGTAGTGTCAGGCGTTTTAAACGTTTTAAGCTGACGCAGAAATTCACTGGATGGCTTATATCACTGTTAGAAATTTCAGTATTATAAAGTTTCATAAAAATTGTACGCGAAGCAATTAACATATATTTTTTTATATTAAAATTAATCTTTTTCAACGTTTCAATATTCATATAACAGTTTTGAAGATTCAAAATCATTCGGAAATTTCATAGCCAAGATTATACTAAATTTTGTATACAGAATGTTTCGAAAATTTTGCTGAATACACATATGATATAAAAATTCATGATAATTTCATTTAAAAATGGGTTTCCACTGTTACAATAATTGCCGAATCGGATCATAAAATATTGCAGAATGAACCAAAAAATGGAAATTTTAAGCTTTTGATTGGATGGACTATTGATAATTGACTGAAATCCCTTTGTCACTGAAAACTAAAAAAGAATCATAGTACGTTTTGAATCTCCGAAACAGTTTCATGAATTGATTAGAACCATATCAATATTGAGATATAGCGATTGAAAACTCGGTATGTTTTTTCAATATCAAGACACAAATATGAAACTTCACGACGTTTTATATTAATTTCATTCAAATCACCAGGATTTGTAAATTTTATTCCTGTTTGTATAAGAAATTTCAAGATATTTTTAACAGCGTATGCCAAAGGATTTTAATCACACACACACGGTTCAGTGGTTGAATTTTTGTCCCGGTAGGACCTCCACATACGTCATAGACAAAAAACGAGCTCGTGTGTTATCTGCTTCGTTTGAATACTTGGTTAGTTTTTTTTTCGTATTTTATGTTTTTGTTCCAACTGTGGACGCGGTGACTAAAGCTAGAGCTAAAGCCACTATCTGTGAACTCTGAAAACCGAGACAATTATCATTTGGTAAACCAAACGTGAAAAATAACTGCATGTTCCGTATATACCGCTGGTCGTTTATCTTGAAAATAATGTATATTTTCTTCAACCTTTTTGTTGCTCTGTTTTCAGAGAAAAGGAAAGAGACGTTGAGTTTTTACTGGATCTCCACGCGTTTTGAGGTTATGTATCAGATCAATTTTTTGATCGACCATATCTCGGGAATTAGGGACCCGATTTTGACGGTTCTGGTCCCAATCGACGCATTTTTTGTGAACTTAGAACCGATAAGATTTTGGATTTTATCGGCCTAGTAATTTTAGAATTATTTGGACAAGAAATTTCCCAAAAATAAAATAAAAATGACGATATTTAGAGAACGGGTTCACCGATATTCATGAAAATTTGTATCCAAAGGTTTTTGGGGTCGTATGATCACGAATCTGACCTCAGATTCTCAAAAATTTGTCCAAATCTCATAAAACGTGGTCCCTGAGATTTTTACTATTATAATCACACACATAACAGCTGTATTTAATTTCTGACCCGAAAAGCTTGAAAAATAGAAGAAAAACTGTGAAACTAAAATAATTACCTAATCGATACTCGCGCGCAATTATCTACTGTCAAGTAATTACATTTGTTGTTGAAAAAGTTACGCCTGTGGTAAATAGCCTACATTTCTCTCTCTCAAAAACTTTTTCAACTAAATCTATAATAAATAAATCAAAATCCCCGTTATATAATACATTACCGAATACATATACCCTAAGAACCTTGAGTTGAACAGAACTCTAATAATGGGGGTCGTGCGGTGGGTATAATTTGAAAATTTTTGGGTCGAGGTCCAAACCCCGGTTTAATCCCTAGGCCCGAGGTTTTAGGGAAGGGCACATTGGCTTTCGCGAAAACTCGGTAGCTGGTATACTACACACTGAAAAGCCACCCTTTACATACCCCACCTCCTACAAGCGCCACAGCGAGCAGCGAGCTTTCAAAAGCTCGACTCGGACAATCGCCCGCGTTTCCTCTCACAAGTGTTAGGTCGACACCCGACGTAGTTATACCTACTTTATACACAGATGGCGGGAGGATAATTGCCTAGAGAGTTTGCGAAATTGCAAGTTAAGCTTCCCTTGCACCAAGAACAGTAAGAAAAGAAAGTGCGAAAAAAATATGGTAATGAAATGAGGAAAGGAGGCAAAAAAAAAATGATAAAATCTCAACTAAAAGGAGAATACTTTTTCCCTATATTTTAACATTCTTTTCTTATTGTTTCTTTCAGTCCTGTGGGAAAGAAGCACTGCAGCCTGCATCATTGCTGGTTCAGGAATCAAATGAAGACACTTTGGTTCCATTTATTGTGAAGATAGCACCGAGCTCTTTGAACCTGATTTTTCTTTCAGAGTCTGCGACTCTCTCACTGAATTCAACCCCTATTGAATTTTAGGTCATGAAACTGAGTCTCATCCCTTAAACTAAACTATCTGCGCGAATGATAATGGTATAGAAATTATATCTATTTCAGTTACAAAGATTATGAATTGAATTTAGGTGAGGTTAGCTACAGTGGATGAGAGGATGGTATTTTTTTTTCTTTTTTTGAACGGAATTGAACCCCCAGTGTTTCGAAAAGAGTTATCGTTTGTGTAACAGAATAGGGTGACTGTAGATTGTGGAGGTTCGGGTACCGGGTGGAGTAACCAGTGGTTAAAATCGTCAGAATCAACACTCGAACCCGGAGACTGGCAAAGTGATCCTCAAAGGATCCTCATACCCCGAAAGGAGCTCGAGTGCTCTCAGAAGCGTTGAACCAACGGCTCTTAAACGCGTATTGAATTTGCGTCGGGATAGAGGGGAGGGAAACAATGAGCCCGTCGCTCACAGCGAAGTTATTGGTTTCCTATACCTATTACTTCACAACGGTAGCGAGTAACGCTAATTACGGTATCTATCGACTATCGCGGGTCACTCGGTTAATCATTCACCCTTCAATATAATATGTGTTCCGAATGCGAATTAGGGGTGTTGAAATTCTAGAAAAGAAACTAAACATTTTGATATCTTGAAATATTTTATGTGAAAAGCTCGAAAGCTAAAAAAAAAGCCTATGAATCTGCTTTCGGACGTTCTTTTTCCTACTTTTTTAAGATCCAAAGACAAGTTTACTTGAATTGCACTGAGAATTGATCGGATTTCGACGAGAGTTTCACTAGATGAAACTAGATTTTCTTTTTACCTTTTAGCAACGGTGCTAATGTCCATCGGCGAGGCGTATCTCCGTTATATCTCAAGCCAGTTTCGCAAATGGCGCGTACATCCGCGAGTTGCTTCGTTCCTCTTAAGTTATCGCCACAGGAAGTGCCCTTGCCGGGCTCCAGACTCTCCTCACGCCGTTGAACCCTGTGGCCTCAGTCTCGTCTCTTGAATGGTGTAACCACCCCCTTCTTCCTGTCCAGACATACGGAGTAACCGTACGTTTATATACGTTCTCGAATACTGAGAGTAGACGACGCGGATGATGCACATACACGGAACAGAGGATACGGAGCTTATTGCTAATCGAAATTGCTGGAACTTGATGAAAAACTCGTCTCAGTTGTTTCCGTAGGGGCGAGAAAGAGGTCAGATATAGGATTTATTGTCACACCCACGGCTATCCTTCCAGACTAAACATCCAATCGACCCCGCGCCAAGATCATATTGAAAGAGAAGCTGCTCTACCTTCTGGCCCGTCGATTTCTGCGAGATATTATTCAGAGCTTTTTTGTAGAGAATTCCAAGAGCTTCGGAACTAGTGCTCACAAGTTTTTGGCTAGAGGTTACCGGAAGCGAGATACCAGCAAAAACAAAATACAAAATCCCTCCTAGAAAAAAAGAAGTCGTTATTACCTCTTTTTTCCGTGGAAACTGATAAGAGATTTAAAGATCGTCTTCACGATTCTCGCAATCCACCAAAATTTCAAGAACCTCATACCAATATCACCCAATTTTGTGACCAAATAGATGAATCAAGTTCGCGATTAAATCTGCGTGCGATATCTATACCGTTGCAGTAGTTTGGAACAATTATATAATGTGTGTGTACGCCCCCTATAGGCACAGCATTAACGAAAATTGTCTGATAATCCATTTATAGGATTTCGCCCCCTCCCCTCCGTGTGGGGTGGGGGGCTCGGAGTGAGTGTTACCGAGTTCCCTTTCCTCGCACCCCCCCGGCTAGCGAAATCCTCAATTGCAAACAGCAAGCGCGGTGAGTAGGTGAGAGCAGGGAGAGCGGGCTTAGCATTCAAATGGCGGCAATTTGCAGCAGGTGATAAAGGTGATAAAGGTGACACAGTGGTTGCAGCCAGGCCCGGTTATACCCTCTGAAACCCCGACAACCACCCTACCCTCTACCTTCGTACCTATTGCCCTCGGCCTCCCACCGAGGTGCTAAGCTCCTAAATAGCTACCCCTTCACCGTCGAGAGAGCCTGTTAGCTATACACCCCGGAACGAGGAACGCGAACAACGGATTCGAAACTACGCGACGGGGGTTGCAAAACTCGCAGATTTTACTATTATGAGATTTTTTTTTCTTCAGAATCAGAATACGGACGGGTGTGAACGTTCACTTTTCTTCGTGGCAGCAGATATGCAGGGTGAATTTCCCAACCTGAAAGCTTATTTTTTTAGATTCTAGACAACTTCAGACTGTTCAATCGTTATAAATTCAACATCACGCTCGCAATGTTGGTATCTGGTTGAAAAAATTCCTTTTGAACCAACAAGAATGAAGAGATTGACCCTAGGTTTGTCATAATTACGTAACACCGAAAAGATAGTGAACAGAATTGCTGCACGAGTGCCCAAAAGTAGTCGTCCGGACAGCACAGAATTAACCCTGGGAGTACAGACTTATTTTATCTTCCGTTAAAGTATGGACTGGGGTGAATATTTACCCCATGCGTCATAAAACCTTTCTGGAATCGAATGATGGGTCTCATAAGTACGCGAATATTTTCGTTTCGTTTTTCAATAAGGAAAATAATGGTGAAGAGCGAATTCAATTTCGTTGGAGAATAGTTAACTTCCCTAAAGTCATGAAGAAAACGACAAAAAAGCAAACTTGAAGCATTACGACCCCAGTGCGCAAAGTGGATAATTCTGGACGTGCGCACGCGCGAACTCTGCTTCTTTCTTCACGGTTTTCTGCACGCTACACAGAAAACCATCCCCCTCCCTTCCCACCCCCGTCCCCCTCGATATCAGGCTTTTGATCTCTTGTACGATGGATCGTAAGGGTGTAGCTGCAGCCCCTCGCTACTCGGCTAATACCCGGCTAAGTCCCGGGTGCAACCCCGTTCCCATCGCCCCGTGTATCGGAAAACAATTCGCTCTCTGGCACCCCGAGCACCTAAACCGTACGTGGAAGGGTCGGAGCTTTGGATAGGGTGGATGCACCTTCCTGCGAGTATGCAAGCTTCCTGATTACACCATCGCCGCGTGAGCTTCTGCCCGGATAATTCTACTTCTATACCCCGAAGCTGCCGCATTATAATTTTTGAGAATACGAAACGTGTAACTTGATTGAGAATAATTGAAATTCTATAAGTGGTTTTTTTTTCTGTCTCTCGAAGGTTCGCAAGCTCGAATAAAGCAAGAAGCTCTTCTAGTCCGATAAATTCCGAAATGTACCGATAAAGGTCTAATAGAAAAGGTTTTTGGGTATAATTTAGCTACAGTCGTATCATATTACCGCATCGCTAAAGCCGTGCTTAATGATCTCTCATCGATTTCCCGGATAACTTGTGTGGAAGGGGGCAATAACAGTTTGGGTATTATAACCGAGTGGGTATCAGGGGGATAATTGGAGGTATTATATTCTAATTCCACCGATGATTTGACTGTTATAACAACCCGCGTTTATCCCATAAGGTCTGAGTCTCTCGCGGTAGGCCGAACATGGATTCGTTTTACTGCTTCACCAGTACCTACTGTTAGAGATCGACTTTGAATCGATGGGATTAAATCCTCGGGTCGACCAGCGGTTTTGCTCAACGGTAACCAAGTTACACGAAATTCAA
Source organism: Euura lappo (assembly GCA_018257835.1). Classification (NCBI taxonomy): domain Eukaryota; kingdom Metazoa; phylum Arthropoda; class Insecta; order Hymenoptera; family Tenthredinidae; genus Euura; species Euura lappo. The sequence continues at coordinate 6,220 of JAEUYN010000914.1, read as the reverse complement.
CGCAAAGTTTAGAGGCATGGAAGTATATTTCTGTAATACCAGCTTGAAAAGTAGGATTTTTTAAACCTGTTTAGAGTTCGCAAAGTGCCTCATTTCCAAACAGTGCGGAAAGTGAGACTATCAATATTATAACAGGACAAAAATATGTCAATATCGGTTGGATTCGTGTCATTTTTCAATTAAAATTTATGTCATCCTTAAATTTTGAGAATTTGATAACAATTCAACATATTTCAATCGTTTAATTCGACATGTCACGGCGAATTTGCAATTTAGATAATATGAATCCTATAATTTGAACAGAAACTGATACTGTTCAAACCACATTTCGATCTAGTCGTTTTTACAGAAAAACTTGGCATAACAGAATGAAAAAGTAAGTTTAGAGAAACTGAAATTATTTTCAACTGTGGTGGGAGAAAAAAAAACGGTCTTGCGAAGATTGAAGAGCAAAAGAATGCGACCCATCACAAGGGGATGAAATTTCTTCATTCCATAACCCTCACTTGTTGCTTCAACAGAGAGAGAGAGAGAGAGCCTTTGCGCTTGACACGCGAAGCAAACGTCTGGCTTAACGGAGTCGAGAGATATTTTGTCGAGATTCACTTATTTCACTCTAGGTTCACCGTTTCTTGTTTTTTATTTTCACGTTGTAGCTGCTCTTTCCGAGAGATTTTTCCTAGATTGGTTATAATCAATACTGTAAGAAGCGATGAGTAGATTCCGAGGTAATGAATCTACTCGTTCAGACTCCCGCTGATCCCGGTCACATTTATTACTGTCAAACGTTATTCCCGTTTCGGATTAGTCCCGAATGGATCTTGAATGGGACTCGATTGACCTTTTCGACTCGGAAAATAATTGAGAGGGGGGGAAAATTAACTGTGCCAGTACATTCACTGATTAGGTGAAATCAAAGTTCAATCGAAAGAATCTTACAATCGGAATCAATCCATCGATATATGATTTTAAATTGTGAAGAAAGAAAATCAGTTCGGTTAGGACGACGATTCTTTCCAATTGGAAAGCCAGGAAACGACAAAAAGTGAATTGTGTTCAAACAACGAAAAAGCCCTAGTGCGTAAAGTTGAGTGTTTCCAAAGTGCGCATGCGCAAAGGCTTATTTTTCGGTACGGAAAAAGAATCTTTACAGAGAAGTGTGAGATAAACAGTTTTTCTTTTCATCCCTCCCTGATAACGGACGAACTTACGGCACGATATAACGTCGCGTAGTACTTTTGTGTCACAGATAAACGTGTACACGATGGGTTAGGGAAGGAAGAAGTGACAGGCTCGAGGGGTATCGGTGGCACAATGGGTTAATGGAAAATCACTATCCTCTCTGAACGCGGGAGAGTCGTGGACCGAGATATGGTGATTCTTCGCGCAATTTATCCCTTTATCATCGCGTATCTCCCTCTTTCGCTATGGCTTCACCCTTGCAGTTCCCGTTTGTACAATCTCTCTACGTTTTAGCCGGAACCAACGTCCCCAAAATTGCTTCGTTAGTATTATTACAATGAAGGTATTCAACAACAAACAAAAAATGAAGTGGCTAATGAAAACTTGTCGATATCAAAAATGACGAGTAAATTTTAAACTCGTGGATGATATGCAAATGTGTGAATGGGATGTTGAGGTGAATCGAAAACGATATTTTCAGTATTTCGCAGTTGTTTAATTGCAGTTTTGGAAACAAATCTGCAGCGTATAGGCATCCGCTCTTGTTTTACCATAAATTTATAAACCGAAGCGAGGCGGAGCTTTAATTAACACCCATCACTCGTGAGTCAGTTAATTAACTAATATCCGACTCGAACAAACAAAAAAAAGTAGGAAAAGAACAAAAAAATGGGTAGTGAGCATCGTTATAAAATTAATTCATCGTTCCGATGCTTCGCGATAGACTCGAAATAAGAGCAATTTCCCATCAAAGTCGAGACAACCCGGGGTTCTAGGATGAAAAGTTCGGTTCAGTTTTCTCGTGTACGTTCTAATTAGTTACCATTAATTAGGTAATGAATTTTGTTAATCTCCGAGATTACTTTAACGGCAATACTCAACCCTTCTATTTGTCGTTCGAGATCCGTTCGGACTCTGGGTTCGGTTGAAAGGGAGGGAAATGAGGGTTATCGGAAATTCGGGGGGACCGAAACCGCGCCACGTAGCTGATAATCGTGTCATAAATTATAAGAATCAATTAAACCCTGATCAACGGGACGTTTTTCTCTTCGGGGAAAAATCGACAATTTTCTTTATTGTCGACTTTACGATCCCCTGTTTCCAAAGAGGGAAGAAAGTTACTCCGATTACCGTCCCGGAAATAAAAAGTTGAGTCTTCTCTGAATTTCCACGCGATTTGAGGTCAATTTTCTCACTGAATTTCGACTCAATCGAACTAGGAACTAATTCGATCGGTCTAGTAATTTTCGAACTGGACAATGAATCAACGAATTTTGATTTAAAAAATCCCTGATCACGAATCTGAGGTCAGATTTACAGGATTTTGGGTTCAAAGTGTTTTTTGACACTGTGTTTCCTAAATCGGAATTACATAATCAAATTTTGTGGAATAAGGTTGGCAGATCAAGATCATCATGGAACCCTTAATTTTTTAATATCTTCTTCCTTTTCTTCTTGTTTTAGGGTTTTTTTTTATATGAGTAGGGTAGAGAAATTACTATCGTGAAGATTAATAATTCAGAGGTAGGCACGCCCTAGAGAAACCGTCGCGTAGTAGTGTTCTCGGAATTATCGTATATTCAGTGCATTATCGAAATTGGTACGGATCGATTCCCCCCGGCTAATAGTATTCTCCTATGATTATATACCTCCTTCTATCCTAGAGTATTAGGACGCGGTGGGCTGTCTTCTTCTTCTATCCACGATCAATCGTTAAATATCTGTACCACAATAATTACCAGCCCAATAAGTGTGTTTATCTATATATATATATGTACTCATTGCAGGATGGTGATTATTGGAAAGAAGCTGGTTTCGGCTGACTAAGAGCCTGCAGCCTTTTTTTCCAGCTTTTCTTAATTTTGCAAATCTGACCTCAGATTCTTGATCAGCGATTCAAAAAAAAAAAGCTGGAGCTGCTTGGAGAAATTTTACTGTTTTATAACATTCAGTGAGGAAAAAAAAGAAGAAGATAAGAAATTGTAATTGTTTCCCATTTTTGGTCACGCATTAAAAAATTTGGTAACTTTACCATTTTCTAACACTTACTGAGAAAAAAAAGGAAGAAGACGAAGGGAAATTGACAGGGAGAGTAGTTTCCTCGTGATAATAAATTCAAACAGCCGCCTGCGCAGGTGTAACGAATATAAATCAGGAGCTTTGAATCATTCCGTGGCTTCCTGTTTCCGGCTTCAAACTTCCGGCGAATCAAATATCCGCGGCTCACACTAGCCTCTGGGGGTAGTCTGCTCATTCGAGGCACCGGGGGTTAGGTATCTCTTTTATTTTGAAAATTTAAGGAGCATAAACGCGACCCTCGCACCCTTGACCGTGTCGTATCGTATCGACAGTACACAGAAAAAAAACCTCAAAGTCGAACGAAGAGAAACTTTTTCCTGTGGATTTTCATTGGTTCTGAATTATTGATTAGTGGAATGGGCATTTCGAATTTTAGGCTTCGAACACAGACAAAAAATAAGAGGAGTTTCAAACCCTCCACGAATTCGAGAGAACCGCGTCATCCACGGTTATGAATTTTTCAAGCACCAAAGAATCGATTTTATCACATACATCATTCACTGGGGATTATGTTTTTACAAACTTCTCGGAAAAAGAAACGAAAAATCACACAAGTCAGACAGAAAGATCAGAAACTAAAGAATTGCACATGTTTCGTTTTCGACGAGACATTTTTTGGCAAAAATATTATCTGTTCCAGTCATTCTTCGGTATATAAGAATTAAATTATTCGTATATAGAAATTAGCACGAAAAACTATAAGAAATATACGTACTGAGAAGCAACTTTTCACTACTAAGAAAATAATTGAAGCTTCGATTCAATCGAGAATTGTCAGAGTTGGCAATTTCTCAAGAAATTTACTGTACACGAAGAGTACCGTCTTGATTTTCATTTCCATTTTCGCTGAGGCCCCCAAAAGGTGGTATCTTATCCTAACCTGACAGTTTTCTCATTTGAACCAAGATTAAGACGCGCCGTCTCGCTCGCATTCGCCGAGAAGTTTTCGCTCCCAGCCTACTTCCGTTTCGCCACGGGGGGTTCGAGTTCGAGTTTTGTTGTTGGACACTGGCACGTCGGAATTTTGACGAGCTATTCCTGCAATTAGAATCCCATAATTTTCCAGCCCATCGGAATTCACTGACCCGGTAACCTCGCAAAAATTTCCCGCAATGACCAACGAGGCGTAAAAGTGCTTGCCCCCGACTGTACAGAAACCCAATTTAGACCGCGGTCGCCTAATCCTATCCTCCATACTATCAGTCGATAGTACTACCCCCGTGGCTCGGCTCTTCGCTACCCACACGCTTATACCCTGGTTGATACCGGGCTCCCCCTAGAACTTCGGGACCGGGTTCTATCGCGGTCCGCGGTGCACGGAGTGAAGTAACAGCAGAGAATGCCAACGCGAGCTAGAAATAATCATTTTTAATCCCTTGAATTAATTAAAGTCTCGTTAACCGCGGTGACGAGAGCGAGATATTCTCTTCGACTCTCGATCTTCCGAATCGAGAATGGTCCTCTTTCCGCACTAGGGTGAGAAAACTGGCTTAAATAGCTAAAAATAACTGAATTAATGAGGATTGAATTGGTTTCAGCTGACAGGAATAATCGTCACTGATTCGTTTGAGCTTCTTTGACCCAAAAAATGATCTTGTTTCCAGAATCTTGGATCCTTATCTCCTCGGGTATCGTCAGTCTGCTTTCTTGAAGGATCTGAAAAAAATTTGTACGAATGAGACACGTGTCTCGTGTCAGATTTGTGGCACTCGCCATCCGTTCGCGTTCCAAACTTTCCGCACTAGTCAAACAATATGAAATTATTGATATCCAATTTTAGACTCAACTCATTTTCCGAGGTACTACGGATATCTATATTATTCTATAAATTTGTAACAGGGTTACAGTGGGTCGCGTCTCAGGTTTGACGATTCACTTAGCAGATTAAAAGTTGGCGAATGCTGTGTGCAGGCCGAGGCTCCAGGTCTGATATATCCCGGGGTTGAGGGATCGTAGATATTGAAATATCGTAATTACAGTATTGAAAGATGTGTAAATTTCATTCGTCGAATGTACCCAGCGCCAGACAACGTTTACCGTTATGTCAATATTCAATCTTCGCTTTACCGTACCGTTTCTTCTTCTTCTTTTTTTCACAAACGTTTTTTTTTTTTATACCCGCCTTGGCGGAAATAAATCAACCAATTTAGTCGAACTCGACATTTTTACGCGAGACATGTGCACTTTTTAATTCGTATTTGGGAGGCAATTTCAGATATTGGACCCGACGATATTGAACCATAAAAAGAACCGATGAACTAACAATGGTGAAAATAAATTTTTGACAGCGCTCGACTGCTGCTGACCCTATGACCGAAAAAATTACAATATTCATGTGTTTGATTTTTTGCCCGGAAGCAACTGGGATGGGCCTTTCGGCCTCGCTAAAATATTCCGTAATCTAGCGAGCTAACAAGACATTACGGGGTTTTATTCCAACGACCCATAATACTTTCCTGGGCCGATAAAACACGGCGTATAAATTACTAAGCGTTCTTATAGGCGTAGCGGTTGCCTCTGGGGCTATCGCTCTGGCGATTGCTAAAGTCGCTTGGACGTTAAACCTGCGGTCTTCGGGGTGTATGTTTCCCAAAAACAGAACAAACTCCAATTCCGACTTCGAAGTACGATGACAAAAATTGAAGAGAGCTGACAGTTTAACCTCAATTATGAAGAAAAAAAAGTCGAATTTAGCTGAAAATTGCGCTGGAAGCTGTCACCATGATTGGTAACTCCGGGACCTTTTATCCTATCGATCTGAAATTTATACAGCATCTTCATATCGTCGTTATTCAAGCTTTGATAGCATGGTTTTTCGATCTGACCTCCGGTTCTTGAAAAACGCTCGAAAAAGTCTCTGAAAGTCACGAAAAAGTTGGGTTTGATGTAAAGTTCGACATTTTTGTGAAACCTCGATCCACAATTTTGAGGATAAATTGGAATACTTCTTTTCCAAAAT
>JAEUYN010000912.1:0-70575 GCA_018257835.1 Euura lappo | reverse complement strand
TTTTTTTTTTTCTTTCGTACTATTATTATTACAGTACGACAACACAATATTACTGCATAATTGCTTCAGTATTGCTGCAACGTTGCATTGCTGTATAGGACATTCGTGAAATATTATTTAAATATTTGTACAATATCCCGAAAATACATATGCTGAATATTAAAAAAGGACCAAACCTATATTGCTACAATATTTCAAGCACGTAATTTGAAGGTGTACAAATATTCTACTGATATTGAATATCATTTTCGATATATTTTATACATATTGCATAGATGTGTTTGTGCTGTCTGGGACGGGTTACCTCAAGAGAATTTCAGGAATAACACAAGAATTACTAACAAATTCATCAACGCATATTTGTCTCTGTCGCCGCTCGGAGCTTTTCTCGGACCCTATCGTTCGCTAGGTTACGATTCACTCAAACTCATTCTCTCACACAATCACTCCTAGGAAAATGAATTTACTTACTGTCTAGGGTTCAGGGAGCCTTTAGTAACGAGGCGAGCCGAAGCTGCCACGTTACAATATACAGGGTGTCCCATTTTAAATTATAAACGCAAATATTTCGGAAACGGTTCACTGTATTGAAAAATATTTGAGACGAAAGTTGTAGGGTTACGAGGGGGACAGCTTCTGTGACATTGGCTTTCTTGCAAGTGGAAGCGTTAAGGTGATATGAAGGTCAACTATGGTTTTTTAAATGGAATCATGTATTTATTATTTGTCTATTCGATTGAGCGTTGAATTTCACGTCAAAAAGTACTGGAGCACAGGTGTGCTGAAATCAATGGTTTATTAGATACACCCCTCAAAAGATTTGAAGCAAAATCTCATAACGGACCGAAAAATGATGAACTCGTGAATGCTCGAACTCTTGATCCAGAGGTCGTATTAAAAAATACACGGTGCGGAATTCGAAGCTCGAAATGACTACTTTTACCTCCACTGAATGAATTTTTTTATCATGTCCTAATGTTGGGTTACACCTCTCGGAAACGATCATTTCGAAAATCCATGTTTCGATATCAACTTCAACACCTTGCACAGGGCGGAGATTTCCCAAGTTTGAATTTGCACATCTTGTGTTTTTAATACGACCCTCGGATTAAGAGTTACAAGCAGTCACGAGTTCATCATTTTTCGGTTCGTTATCAGATTTTGCTTCAATTCTTTTGAGGGTTGTATCTCATGAACAATTTATTTCAGCATACCTGTGCTCCAGTGATTTTTGACGTAAAATTCAACGCTCAATCGAATAGATAAGTAATAAATACATGATTCCATTTAAAAAACCAAAGTTGACCTTCATATCACCTTAACGCCTCCACTTGCAAGGAAGCTAATGTCACCAGAATCTGTCCCCCTCGTAACCCTACAACTCTTGTGTGAAATATTTTCCGATACAGTCAACCGTTTTCGAAATATTTGCGTTTATAATTTAAAATGGGACACCCTGTTATACTAGGGGCTCCGCCCCTGCGCGCTTCGCGCCTCGCGAATTGGTATATGTAACTGTTAATCGGCGCTTCGCGCCTCACAGATTGTTTTATTTATGTAATCATCATCATTTGTTTGGATTAAAATTTGTGTTAGTAATCTATATTCTTCTACGATATAAAAATTCTTATTTGTTGCTTTTAAGTGAATATCAGAGTGAACTACAGAAAATTCTTGATGTAAAGTATTCGCAATACACTGGCGTGAATATCAAAGGCTCGCCCCAGAATGCCTCATGTGAGTACTTCTTTGTAAACCACGTTGGCGGTTTTGCTTTGGGGAGCTAGTATCACCAGACTGCTGGGTGAGCTCACTCTGGAGCAGGCCACGTAGAACTGCCCATGTGAAAAGTAGTCCTCCCTTACGTCAATTCCTGCCACCTTCAGTGATTGCCCTTGAGATTTATTAATCTTCATAGCGAAGCAGACCTTAAGCGGAAACTGCAGCCTCTTGAATTCGAAGGGGTATTCTGCCGGTATAAGTGTTATGCGTGGTATGAACACCACTTCCCCTCGAGCACAGCCGGTAAATACTGTTGCCTCAATGACATTTTTGTGGAGGGCTTTTACACGCAGCCTGGTACCATTGCAGAGTTTTGGCGGGTTGAGGTTCCGGAGTAACATGACTGGGGCACCTACCTTCAATAAAAGCTTGTGTGCTGGGAGGCCTGGAGGATTCAGAGTATTAACGAACTCCACGGGATAGTGCACTGCATCATCCGTGACCATTACCGAGTCGACAGACCTGCACTCCATTTCTGCTCCTTCAAACGACTCAATCAAGATGTCATTGATTGCAGCAGCCATGTCATTCTTTGGTGTCAGAATTGCACGTTCGCGTAACCAACCCATGGATTTATCTTGGATGCTCATTTCGATTCGGCTCATACGATTCAGGGTACTCTCCACCTCCTATTTTGAGAAGGAGTTCGGAGAATTGCCCAGCGTCGACGTCACACCCCAAATTGACCCGCATATTCTTTTTAAGACAAAGTTTGGAAATGAGGGTCCACAGATACGATGCTTTGATGCACGCTCGAACCTCGTCAGCTCGGGTTCCCCTCGGCACTACTGGCAGAGTCTGTCGAAAGTTTCCAGCCAGTAGCACGGTGACTCCACCCATAACTCTATTTTGGCCCGTTATATCTTTCAGGGTTCTGTCCAGTGTCTCAAAACCCTGCTTGTGCGCCATAGTGCTCTCGTCCCAAACTATAAGCTTACAGTCTCGTAGTACTGCGGCCTTATTGCTCTGTTTCGAGATGTTGCACATGGGTGTCTCTGCCCGAATGAGATTAAGGGGCAGCTTGAAGGCAGCATGAGCCGTCCTGCCTCCCTCTAGCAGTGTAGCCGCAATTCCAGAGGATGCGACAGCCAATGCGATGCCTCGATCACTCCTCACCTTTGCCAGCAGCAGATTGATCAGAAAGGTCTTCCCAGTACCACCAGGAGCATCGAGAAAAAATACTTGCCCGGCGCCTAACTCAATGCTGCGAAGGACCTGCCGATAAACAATGAGCTATGAGCTGCTCGTCCGTGAGTGAGTCCTCGTTATTCGCAACTACTTCTGCCAAGGCGTCCGTATCGTAGCTCATTTCCCTGAGATAGTCTCTGTTACCCAAGGCTTGCCCAGACCTGTTTGGCTGAGGTAGGCCGTACCGCGGCAACTCCTGCCTTCCCAAACCAAGCACTGCATCCTCAATTATTACCAGGCATTTGTTGTACACCTCGTCTGTTAGCTGAATCGCTCTATGTTGCAACTGCCTTTCTAACTGACGCGTGATGTCCTCTGCAAGACTGCATTTATACTTTTCCCAAAGACTCAGCGGATCGGATAGTTGGCAAAATACCAGCATCACCACGAAGAGCTCTCTCAATTTGAACGGAGAATTACACAGGGCAGCTTCCCCCAAGATAGCGTCCCAGTGCTGGTTATCCTCCAGCAAACCACGTGCCTTGCATGCAGACTGGAATGTGGGATGGAGGACGCCATCCACAGTCTTAAGTTCTGAGAAGGATGTGGGACCTCGAATCTCGTGTAGCAGCAGGCGAAGATGATAACACTCAGTGTTGTGTGGGCGGATGGTGAACACTCTTCCCAGCGCATCGTCCTTCTTCACTCCGGGCCAGCCTTCAACATCCTTTCCCCGCTCCCTTCTGATGAACTTTCTATTCTTCCATACAAAGAAAGAGGGTACTTCGGAGTAGAGGAGAGTTCTAGCAAAATCGTCAGTTCTGCATATCTCAAAGAAGGCTAGAAGAGTTGTTTGAGGAGGGTTGCTGAGCTGCGCAGCTAGGTTTTCGGACGTGAAATACACACGTTGCCTATTCTCAAGGTGAACAGCTAGCTGTAAAACGGTGGGATACCGCTCGTGAATCGGAAACGCTAAGATCCTCCAGACCGCCTCTGAACTACTGATATACCGTCCCGTCTCGTAGACCTTCACCTCATCTTTCTGATTTTCTAAGGCAAATGTTGCCTGGTCACTGCCCTTGTTCACGTATTTGCAAATGTACTTAATAGCCTTCACTGAGTTGCAATATTCCACGTTGATGTGCGCATGGAATATACGTGACAAAAGAGGGTTGTACGGCACTGTCCAGCGATTATCCAAGTCGACTCCATTAATTTTCGCGGTAGACCCACCGTCACTGGGAGATCTCCTTCGATATTGCGGGTATCCGTCGTCTCCACTTTGGGTCTCTTTGATAAATTGGCGTGGGTATTTTTTGCTGCAAATGCCACCTTTCATGCACGGTGATTTGGGGTTTAAACTGCCACAGGGCCCATGGATCATAACAGGTCGTGACGATTTCATGGAGGAGTGGGTCTCGGTCAGGGTCAGGTATTTCGGCAGAGATGACTTCGTCGATTTTGTTAGGGGAAATACGCTGTTCCAGCCATAGCAAGATGTGGATGTGAGGCAAACCCCGCTTTTGCCACTCCACAGAGTACAAAAAGCACCGTACTCCTCCGAATAAGTTACCCTTGTTTAAGAGAGCCATCATATTCTTCACTTTAAGATGGAACACCCTGGCTATAATGTCGTGGCGATCGTGGGGCTTCTGCCCAGGTAGTAAAGCAGCTGTGATGTCCTTCCACTTCGGGTTGCATGTAAAAGTGATAAACAGGTCAGGGCGCCCGTAGTGACGAACGTATGTCATGGCATCTTGAGTTCGCTCATGCATATATCGAGGTCCTCCAGTGAAGGAAGACGGAAGCACTACCATCTGACCCAGCTCGGCAATGTCAGCATCCTGTCTCCCGACGGCGTCTTTCAGGTGAATGTAGCTATCTGCTCTTTGTTGTGCCTGATTGTTTCTTATATGGTTCAGTCTCTCGGTCTCTATTTTCGCGAACATATCGACCAAAAACTGACTAAAGAGGGAGCGGAAGTACATGAGGTGGTTGTCCTCCCCTTCCCGGACCATGATGCGGTAAGAGTAGAAGCTAATTGCGGACACGGTCTTTTTGAGAGGTAACTTCGTCCATGGATCGCGCTGAGGCAGATCTATCGAGTACCCATCCTCGCCATGGCAGAACATGAGAAGGTACTGCAGGGCGTCGTATGACCGGTGTATCTCACTGATACGCTGTAGCGTATTGCCGCGGCTCTGGAGCACGATGTCTCTACGCTCGAATTGCTGACCAACCATCACCAAGGCAACCTCACTTGCGGTTGGTGCGTTGTAACGCCCTCCGTGAGCGTCAGCGGGCCTTTTGTCGGCATGAATGACAACCTCGAAGTTGCTGCAGGTTGGCGGCACTTTGTCCAGAGTGGTTTTTAAGTCTTTTATACAGTTGTTCACGCCGTGTAGCATATTCTGCAGTTGTTTGACTAATCCCTGTTTGACGTCACTGAAATTACTGCATCTCAAGCGCACCTCCCTTTCGTCGTCGCCCACGAAATATATTTGCAGGAATTGAGCTTCCGTTTGAGGCACCGGCAGCAGACTTCCCACCAAGGGATAAACCTGCCCCCGAACTTTGAAGGTTGGCATAAAACCGCCTTCAAAAATCTGCTTAGCCCCGAATGATGTCATTTGGAAGCAGCCATTATACTTCCGCACCCAATTCATAAAATGGGCATGCTCGGGGTGACAGTCCGTTATCAGACTGTAGAGAAGATCGGGCAGAGGTTCAAAGGGCTCGAGCTGCACCCTACCAACACTACAGCACATACCCGGAGTCTCATCTTTCCACTTAAGGGCATTGCAGTACTGACACTTGTGGCTCATTGTACCCAAGGCTACAGTGTCGTCAGTCTCATAAGCCACGTTGAAATCGTACGCCATGGCTGAGCGAGCCTTCACTTTCCACGGAAGTGTCTGTCGGTACGTCCTTTTGGCACTCATCAGTTGATTTCTCCTCGTAGCATCGGTAAATCTGGCACGACGTCGACGTTTAACAGGAGTCTCCTGGCGAATCGCAAGAGTTGACAGCTGTGAGGAATGTGCAGCAGAGTTGAGCTCAGAGAGGGGTGGTGTGAAAACTACTTCCTGATCGGCCAGCGAATAGGCATCGAAATGGCCACGGGAAAGGTCACCTGAGAAGCGTAGTCTTCCTACGGGGTGACCTTCAGCGCCAAAACTCTCATACAGCTCACCATTGCGGTAAACCTCGAAGACGAACTGAAACAATTGCCCTGCTGCCACCAGCTCGCATAAACCACCATAGGTAGTAAATCTAGACATATTATCGAAGTATTCATGAGAGCTAATGTAATTGTTCCCATCGCTGTCGTGCGACATGATTGAAAACTCCGGCCAGTTTGCCACCACGTGTGACACAATTAACTCGCGTACCTCCCTAGCCATTAACTGAGTGTCGTACATGAGCTGGGAAAGAGCCCGAAACAGGCAAGCTCCATCTCCTACGATGGGTTCAACGGTGTGCTGCACCATCACCCCACGAACGTTCAAAAACTCAATTGCCATTATCGAACAGTTGAAAAATGAGGTTTGTATTCAAATGGAGTAGAGCATCAAAAGAAAAAAGAAAGAAAGTCAGTTGTAACCGTAGAATGTTCAAATATTTAATAGCATGTGTCTATCTTAAGTCGCAAAGAATCACAGATTGGACCGAAATAATACACTTTAACGCTTGAATAGCGGTAGAACGTAGTTATTAGTAAGCAACTGAAATATGATGATCGAAAGGAACACGTTTTGAAACGAAATATCCGCTGGAGTCAAGTATCTCGAAGGAGCTACGCTATACGTATAGACGGGTGAGACCGAATTAACGTCAAATGTTGATCGCACAGTACTAAGCACTTCAATACCACAATGTAGCACAAAAATATTTTATATATATAGATATCTCGCAAACGGTGAGAGATACACAAAAACCTTTTTTTCTTTTTTTTCTTTTTCTTTTTCTCTGTTCTTTTCTTTTCTTTCTCTCGCTTTTACCTTACTGACTCTATTTCATAGTATCTCTTTTCTGTGTGTTTTCTTTTACTTGACGCTTTTACCTTATCTGTAATACTTACTCTTTCCGGGGCCTGTTTTTGTTTCTCTTTCATGTTATTCTTTTCTTGCTGATTAATGTAAGCGGCATGGCCCGGTCGCGCTATAGTATTAATAACTATTCTTTCTTTGACTTTCTGCTAATTTATGATTCCCTTTTGTATTACTCAACTGCTGCTATGTTTTCCAATGATGTATGGAAATAAATAAATATTATTATTATTATTAAAAACCGTCGAAATTTTGTGGGTTTAATAAAGGGTGGCCACATGATATGCAAGTATCACTTAGTTTTCATGAATTTTCGGAAAACATTTTTTTTCAATTTTTTCATGTTTATATTCTGGAATTTCGATTGATATCTCAAAAACGACAAAGGATACACAGAAACGGTACATTTCGCAGGGTGATGTATAATCAGATACAAAGCTTGAATCCAAAAATATTGAATTTTCTATTTAAAAAAAATATATTTTTTTTTTTTCGTATATATAGAGCAGCCAAAAACATTTTCCACCCGTTTCCATGCCCCGGGGGTTGAAATTTGGGAAAGTGCTCGACGTACTCTCTAGGTATTTGAATGAGGAACCGTTTGAAGCAAAGACCAAGTCGATATCTCATCGGGCTGCGGAGATATCGATGAATCCACAAAAATCATGTTAAACCCCTCTCCACCCCTATAGGGATAATATTTCGAAAAACGCTGCAAGTAGTTTTTAGGTATGGAGATGATAAACCGTTTGAAGCGAAGATCAAGTCGATACCTCATCGGGTTGCGGAGATATCGATAAATTCGTGAAAATCACGTTTAACCCCTTTTCACCCCCTTAGAGGCCGAATTTGAAAAAACGCTCGAAGTACTTTCTAGGTATTTGGATGAGAAACCGTTTGAAGCAAAGACCAAGTCGATATCCCATCTGGTTGCGGAGATATCGGTGAATCCGTAAGAATAACGTTCAACACTTCTCCAATCCCTGTAAAAATCACGTTTAGCCCCTTTTCACCCCCTTAGAGGCCGAATTTAGAAAAACGCTCAAAGTACTTTCTAGGTATTTGGATGAGGAACCGTTTGCAGCAAAGACCAAGTCGATATCTCATCTGGTTGCGGAGATAACGGTGAATCCGTAAAAATCACGTTTAACCCCTTTTCACCCCCTTAGGGGTCGAATTTCGAAAAATCGCTTCTCAGTGGGTGGTTACGTTCGGAGGGGAATCTGTAGCCCAAATTTCAAGTTTTTAGGTCAAGCGGTTTGGGCTGGGCGTTGATGCCACTTGTTCTTTTATATATATAGATTTAATAGAGTTGATGATAATTGGGCGGAATCATAATCACAATGATAATAATTTGTGAATAAATAATTTTAAACAATCAGATATTGTAGTGTTATTCATGCTCATATGCATTCAACTTCAACAGACTTTTACAGACTTTTATTACACATTCGGAAGGATGTAACGAAGTATTACATTAACTTAATCAAAGTTCCAAATTCAAGCTTGGACTCATAGCTTTAATTACCACTTTTTTATATTTCTGTAGCACGTCTAGTTTTGGAGATATCACCGTTTCAACATTATGCGCGCGTTTTGAGTAGTTCTGAACCACTGTGCACCGTCCCCTCGCCCTCCTCCTGGCCCGTGTCCAGTCGAGTCGAGCGGCCGACTTGTAAATAGTGTAATATAATCTGTATTGGCTCTTCTAGCCCGATCTGGTTGCCACCCTTGAGTCGCCTCGAATTCCGAAGGGACTGTTCTAGCCATCGTATTAATTGAATAAACGTTTTATTAACTGTTCACCAACCATACAAGCGTCTGCTATCTTCGCCCCCACGTTCCCCTCTACCAAATACTGGAGCTAGCCTCCTCCTTTTCCTACCTACCCCAATTTCCTACCCTCATCCCCACGGAAACGCAGCGATTAGTTCCCGTAAGGAACTTGGCGCCCAAATCTCTCGTTACTTAATTTTAGTCCCGTTATCCACGTTGGGTTTCGGCTTCTTTTGCTAGCATTGTGGACGGGGTTGGTTTCCAAACAACCTCGAAAGCGTGTTACACATTATTTCGGAAATTGTAATTCTAATGATAATAATAATAATAATAATAATAATAACAATAATAATGATAATAATAACAATGCATTGTTATAACTATTATTATTCCGAATTATTTCCGTTTGAATTCCCGCTCAGCTGTCATAGCGCTGAACAAGGAACTTCGGTTCGTGAAACGCAGGACCGCGAGACGAAGGTTGGCGAAACGATCTAACATGGCCGCGGCCACCGCTTCATACGGACAATTACAGTCTTTTTCTGGAAACAATTCTGAGGCTTCATCGTTGGGTGAAATGAACAAGTTTTGCGATATATGTGAGTGGAATTATATTGACGAGGGTGTGGCGGCTCCAGCTCGTTCTCGAACGTACCTAACCTATCAACGACAGCCAGCTGTTCTATGACAGCGCTAGAGAGCGCTAGAATCGTCTGCTTCTCGAAATCACCAGAATCGATCTTTCTAGATTCGAGATCGAGTATAAATATCGACCGGCCCGCGCAGCCGGCAGTTCAGTCTTTCCGTTGGAGCCACAGAAGCAACCTCGAGCGCGACATTCAAACAGTGCAATAAGTGAATTGTGATATATATCCAGTGAATCGCACTAACTTACAGTTATCGATTAGTATTGTATTATTGTTATTGTTGATCAATAAATAGTTTATCGTATAGACGATACGTAGTGGATTTCCGGTAGTTCAGACACCTTACCAACCTACCAATCCCCACATGGGTGCTATTGCATTCGTTTTCGCCCTTGTGATGCGTAGTCGGTGATATCAGTGAAAATAAGTGACGCTCTCACGCGTCGCAACACAAAAAAGGCTTATTTTACTCGATTTTGGTGAGATACACGTTCATGCAGCTACCAATTTGATACAAATCGTCTAAGGAACCCATTAGACACCCCCCCGTTCATATTAGGCTTCATTATTTTTTAAATACGGAAAAGACTGAGTCCAGCATGCCCTTAACAGCTACTGAATCGAAATTCTGCAAAAAGTAGTGATATCCCCCCAAAATGCACCTCTGGTGCAAAAACCTTTCGCCAAGTACATTAATTAATGTGGTCTACCTACAAAAAATCTATAAAGAAAAATTTGCCTTAAACAAAAAATATTTATTCAAAAATACCTACCAACAAAAATTCGTCTTCAACAAAATTCGACCTCCAAAAATGTTTCCTACAAAAAGAATTGATATCACATACAACTGCCAAGCACAAAAAATGAAAATTAAATTCCAATAAATGACATTGTGCTCGTTCGCTCGCTACGCTCGTACTTGGCGGGCCAGCATAGCAATGTATAAAAATGTCACGTGAAGACCTGAATGAACTTCTGCACTCACCCACACCTGGCCCGCCAAGTATCACTCCCTAAATTTTTCTCTCCAAATCGTTTTTCTTCAATTTTGTTTCACAATAATCATGAGAATCCAATCGAGTGAGCGAGCGTAGCGAGCGAACGAGCACAATGTCATTTACTGGAATTTAATTTTCATTTGTTGTGCTTGGCAGTTGTATGTGATATCAATTCTTTTTGTAGGAAACATTTTTGGAGGTACGAATTTTCGTTGGTAGGTATTTTTGAAGAAATATTTTTTGTTGAAGGCAAATTTTTCTTCATAGATTTTTTGTAGGTAGACCACATTAATTAATCACATAGAATAGAAACAAACTTTTTTCCAGGGTATGTTCAGTTGTTCCTTCATTATTGGTCTTGGATTTCTGTAGTATCTTGAGATGGATATTGACTGGTTCGTTTCTCGTCATGACCAGCTTCTTCGCCACGGTATGGCACGTACTTGTTGCGCTGCATCCTGCACCCTCATCATGCCAAAGGGTATAGCCGAATAAGGGGGCAAAAAGTGCCCTCTCACCAAATAGACGACGGACTTCATTTTCAGTTGGGCCTTGGTAAAAAAGGTATTCATGCCAAATTTTAGCCTTCTACCCCTCCTGTCGCGGTAGTTATGGCGAAAAAACGTGATTTTCCCGTTTTTTTTCTATCTTTGCTAATTCATCGTATAGACCTTCACCAAAATTCATGGCCATGTATTAACATGTAAGAAATGTAGAGAAAAATGTTCAGAGATTCGGCACTGCGGATCCGATCTTTAAAAAATTCCGAAAGATTTAAATACGGTGTTCTCAGTGGATTTTCGCGAGGCACTAAGTTCCAATAATTTTTTTTTTACAAATGTCCATCACTTCCGTCCAATTTCTCATATTAGCCTTCGCTTCACTTCTGGTGCGTCATGCTGAAAAAAAATGAAGAAACCTTTGGGAATTTTTTAAAAATCTGATTTCGTACCCAAGGATGTGTAAAATGTCTTTTCGCATGTATTTTGATCACCTTCTTCTGTACGAATTTTTTCAAGCCAATACTTTCAGTGGAGCTTACTTATCGTAGTAGGCGTCGGAGTTTATCATCACGGCAATCTTTTCAGAGTCAGCACGTAAAATTGCACAAAAATTTTATGATGAATAAAAAGAAGCTCACGAAAATTTTTTTTCTTCATAAATTTTTTTTTAGTGATCGAAAAAAAAATCCTACGCTACATTTTAGTCACACCCTTCAATAATAAGCTAATATACAGGGTCTTTTCGTCGATGCGCACCATGTAGACGCCTGGGTATATGCAACTGAGAAGACACTGATTGTTGGTGACCAATCATGTTTATCCAGCAACAATTAATGTCATGTCAGTTGCATATACCCAGGCGTCTACATGGTGCGCATCGACGAAAAGACCCGATTGGCTGCAAGCTACGCGCGTGTACCTTCACGGCAACTACTGTGAAGCCGCCATTTCTGAATATTTTTTTACGAAAATTATGATATGTTCATCAAGCTATAAACTAGCATGTGTGCAAAAATTCCGTTGAATATTATCGAGCTTACAAATTTTCTTAGAATAAGCCCATTTTCTGTGCGGCCAGGTTGGCCAGACCTCTTAAGCAGTGGCGTAACCAGGGGGGGGGCCAGGGGGCCCGGCCCCCCACCCCCAACCGAGGAACCGAATGACCTATACTCTGATAAAGGGGGATATTCAAAATCATCGTCCGTCCTTTTTTTACGTTTCTATTGAACACATTTCTGCATCCTGGCCCTCCCCAAAAATTACGCGCCTGCCCTTAAGGGGGAACATACACCTTAACATTTAAGAAAAGTCAAAACCACCGAAAGTCATTCTTGAGACTATTGGAATGGCTTTCTCAACACTTTAGAAAAAAATTTATCTCTATATATGATGTAAAGAATAAAATATACCGGTGGACCGATTTTAGTTTTTCTGGTCTCAAACCGTTCAGTAAAGAAGCCTTTTCAATTTGAACGAAGAACTTTTTCATAACTTTATTTTTACTCGAGTTATTATGAAAAGTAACGTATGAAGACAGAAAAACACTATTTTCATCTAAAAAATTATGAGTATCTGGGGCCTTATTCTGAAAATCCTTTCACACGTATCACCCGGTGACAAATTGTGATAGAGGCATTTGGGCCAATCAGAGAGCAGATTTAATCGGAAATTCGGCTCTTTCACCAGGGATACGCGTGAAAGAATTTGTAGAATAGGGCCCCTGGTACAATTTTGATCGGATCAAAAAGTTTTCTGTTTATTTTGAAAAGGCGTCTTTACTGAATAGTTTAAGTCCAGAAAAACTTGAATCGATCCACCGATAGATTTTATTTCGTGCATCGTAGACAAAAAGAAATGCGCTCCCAAAATTGTGTGAAAAACATTCTAAAATATTAAAAATGACTTGGCAGTTTTGACTTTCTCGACATTTTGAGGTGTATGTACCCTCTTAATTTCAATAAAGTAGAGGAATATCCCTTCACGTGCATATGGGGGGTTCCATGGCATTTCGCCTAATCGGTGAAGGTCACCCACGCCGATCTTGATGTCAATTTTTTTCTGAATTGGTCTATCGAAAAAAGTGAACATGTGTTCCGCCGTTTTTCGATTCAGCCACTTTTTCAATTTTTTTTAATTTTCCAATTTTTCATGCTTTTCGCGAACAGACTTTTTTCAACTGGCTCTAACTTCGAAAGCTTTGACTTTTTTCGAAAGATGATAAGGACATAAAATGTGCCAAAAAGACTGAGCTTTTCGAAAAAATATTGCGCAATCTTTTCCAACTACACAGTTCTGGGATATTTTTTATAACAGAGAAAAAATCGTTATATCATTCATTTGGACACCTTCGATTTTCCTGAAACTTTGTACCTGAAATCAACCACCCACAATCAGGTTATCCTCCAAAGGAAATTATGGGCCGCGGATTCGTTCGGAAGTTACACGATCATAGGTGCCAAAAAATCGGACAAATCGCAATATATCTCAGGGAAATCAATTTTAACTTTGAGCAGACAAGTTCTCATGTTCCAAAAATCAGTGTTTGCTGAGAAATGAAATTTTTCAAAAAATACCCGACGTCATGAAAAAAAACGAGATTATAATTTTTTTACCGTGCCAAGTATATTTTCACGTACATTTATGAATGTAGATACTAAGTTTTCACGTGGTTCCGATCATAAAATAAGTTCTAGATTCGCGAAATTCGAAATAAAACTTCAAGTGTACGTCAACGTTGACATTATCGACGGTTGCAGCGAACAGAAGACCGAGCTGGGGTCGTACTCAATCAGAACTCAAGCTCGCAACAAAACAAACTATCTTGTATACTGAAAAATTCAACCGTATAAATGCTGACATCTCGAAATTTCGATGAATCATCCGATAAAAAAGCGACTACAAAAGTTTAACTAATGATAGTATAATATTGATATAGTTGAATAGTTCAAATTCAATCATTTCAATCATCAATATTCAATTTTTCATCAAGTACGCTTTTCTTGTCGAAATTAAAATTGATAAAACTGATTTCCCTGAGATTTCTTGCGATTGTCCGATTTTTTGGCACCTATGATGGTGTAACTTCCGAACGAATCCGAGGCCCGTAATTTCCTTTGGAGGATAACTTGATTATAAGTGGTTGATTTCAGGTAAAAAGTTTCAGGAAAATCGAAGGTGTCCAAATGAATAATATATTGATTTTTTCTCTATTATCAAAAATATCCCAGAACGGTGTAGTTGGAAAAGATTGTGCAATTTTTTTTCGAAAATCTCGGTCTTTTTGGCACATTTTATGTCCTTACCATTTTTCGAAAAAAGTCAAAGCTCTTGAAGTTAGAGCCAGTTGAAAAAAGTCCGATTGCGAAAAGGATGAAAAATTGGGAAATTCAAAAAAATAGAAAACATGGCTGAATCGAAAAACGGCCAAACACGTGTTCACTCTTTTCGATGTACGAATTGAGAAAAAAATTGACATCAAGATCAGCGTCGGTGACCTTCACCGATTAGGTGAAATGCCATGGAACCCCCCATATTCACTACACTGTTAGAAAAAGTTGCGGTGTAAGACGGCCCGGAGTAGAGGTTAAAAGATTTGGTGTTGATTATGACACTATTTTAGTGGTAGACACGACCCCGGCCATGTTGTAAATGGGAAAACTGGTGTCACTTTGGCCCTTGGGACGCGATTCACCGAGATTAACACCTCTTGGAGTACTAGCTACACCGATAACGGAGTAAATTCACTTGCGTTCCAAAATCGGTGTCCGAATTGACACCGAAAATAGTCTATAGAAGTCCACACCATTAGGTGTCAATTTGACACTTTTTGGTGCGTGAATGGCACCGATCGGTGTTATTTTATCCGGTCCCCTCAAATCGGCAATAATCAATTTGTTTATTTCATTCTTTTATACTTTTAAGAACGTACGCGACGTGGTCAAACAAACATCTGAGATGGCGGTTAATGTATGTTTTTGAACAAGTCATTGTCCATGGTGCAGAAATCAGGTACCGAAAAGTTGCAAGCTAAGCTATCCGGCCGTATAGCGTAGTGGTTAGGGCGTGCGACTAGTAATACAAACAGCGGCGAGCGTTCCGGGTTCAAACCCCGTCTAGGTCTTAGAAATGCGAAAAAACTTACAGCGAACTCAATATGCGTTTTAATTGACATCCGTACTGAAAAACAAGTTAGGGATAGCCTACAACACCGAAAATACCAATAAAAAGCAAAAACTCTACCTATTTTATTGATTTTTTTTTCACTACATGGGAAAACACTGTTTCGGAGGTCGAAAAGATCACACCGTTCAGTGCAAAGCTGCACGGTGTATTTTCTTCCAACACCGTTTGGTGTGCATTAACCTCGCGAATTCAACACCGCAATTTTGTTACTATTGAATGTAATCGGTGTCGACCGTAATTAACACCTTACGGTGTTGTTGCATATGAACCATCTCGGTGTTGAACCACGGTGTAGCCTGGTAACACCAGGAATTTTACAATGTGCCACTACACCAAAATCGGTGTGGACTTCTATAGACGTCGGTGCGGTGTTAGATCGGTGTCAGTTTTAACACCGGTTTTCTAACAGTGTACCCATACAGCAAAGCAATGTTGCAGCAATGTTGCTAATGGTAATGGGCCATATGCAACATTGCTACAACATTGCTTTGCTGTATGGGTACCATTCATTTTTCTTCTAGTTTTTGAAGTTTTCCAAAATTTTTTCAACAGTTTCTTGCTCTTCCTAACTCTTTACGCGAAAGGTATAGCCCATAAATCCCTAACTATTGGCTTGAAAAAATTCGTACAGAAGAAGGTGATCAAAATACATGCGAAAAGATGTTTTACACTTCCTTGGGTACGAAATCAGATTTAAAAAAAAATCCCAAAGGTTTCTTCATTTTTTTTCAGCATGACGCACCAGAAGTGAAGCGAAGGCTAATATGAGAAATTGGACGGAAGTGATGGACATTTGTAAAAAAAATTATTGGAACTTAGTGCCTCGCGAAAATCCACTGAGAACACCGTATTTAAATCTTTCGGAATTTTTAAAATATCGGATCCGCAGTGCCGAACCTCTGAACATTTTTCTCTACATTTCTTACATGTTAATACATGGCCATGAATTTTGGTGAAGGTCTATACGATGAATTAGCAAAGATAGAAAAAAAACGGGAAAATCACGTTTTTTCGCCATAACTACCGCGACCGGAGGGGTAAAAGGCTAAAATTTGGCATGAATACCTTTTTTACCAAGGCCCAACTGAAAATGAAGTCCGTCGTCTATTTGGTGAGAAGGCACTTTTTGCCCTCTTATTCGGCTATACCCTTTCATCATTAACTGCAAATTTAGATAAATGAGTATGATAACTCAGACTATATACCGTATTTACTATGTACCGTTTTATGGACGTCCAAATTATACCCGTAACTTCGTAGCAATATTTTTTTGTCCAAAGCAAAAAAATACGGGTCACTTTTTTTTCGTCGAATAACAACATATGTTAATTTGAAAAAATTCCGTCATATCACGATTTCCATTTTAGCCTTGCCTGCCCGATTTGAGATGGATTCGGTCTTTATTTCAAAATATACGGCGAAAGAGATTCGTATACGGGCCACGAAACATGATAAATGACCAAAAAACGGCTGAAAAATCCCTGACTTTGGAATATTTTATAGAATTTTATTCGTTCAAACAATGACACCTAATATTTTTTCACCGAAGAAAACTGATTTTGTTTGAAATGTAATAAAAGACATAAAAAAGTATAGAAAAACACAATGAAAACGGCTGGAGAATAAAAAAATATTACATAAAATATGCGATTTCATTTAAACAATCAACAGCACGTAAAATTTATTGTTTGTGATAGTGGCAGGCGTATTTCAATAGTACAAATCGAAAAGAACCGGGCGATTGCTGATAAAGTCGAATTGAAACGCCAAATTCGGTTACGCGGAGTATGACTTTCAAACGCTGCTGCCGCCATGTTATCCGCTGGTTGGAAAAGGCAGCAGTGGTTTTTTTTTACACAAAAATTGATTATCTTTCAGATGAGCTTTGGATGATTGAGTCGATCGCTGATGATAGATAGCTACACTGTTAAAAATGGTTTGAAGTTTCGTATAACAAACATAATTAATTTTAGGAACCCTGGTACTTAAAGTGAAATTTATATAAAAAAGCTTGAGATTTCACTTTTGTTTCTTGATATTAAAGAAAAATATTGAATTTTCGATAAATATCTCTTAATATTAATATGGTTCTAGTGAATTTACGAGACTGTTTTGAAAATTCAGAATACTATTTTGAATATTCAAAGCACGCGGTAATTTGTTTGAATTTTCATTGACCCGGTGTGAATTTTCATTGCTATAATTAAAAATTATAAGAAGACATATTAAATTTAGGAGTACATCTCTCAAAAATTGATTTTACTTGGTGCAAAATTTAACAACGGTCACCAAATTCAAATGATAATTTGCGAAGTTTTAAATCAGTTCGAAAAATTAAACAAAAGTTTATGAAGTTACATAATAATCTGAAAATTTATATAATAATTCAGAAAGATTCAAAAATAGTTTACAAAACCATAGAATTATGTATTAAGTTTCAAAATAGTTCGATAATTGAACTAATATTGTGTGAAATGCTTGCGCAGTAACCCTGTGCGCATCTAACTCTTCCGTTTCCGTCCGTTTTTGTTTCCGTGCGCGTTCGTTTCCGTTATACCTCACTCTTTCCGGTAATGGTGCTCGGCGACATGGGAGTCTTGTGACTGGGGAATCTTTTTTGTTATATTACAAATCGCGTGGACTGCATCAGTGAAGAAAACGCAGCAAGGGCTTAGGGGTCATCGGAAGAGTACGGTAAGTTTACAATACAGTATAATTCAGCTATTTTAGCAAGTAATACTCTCCAGATGAGCGACGCAGGCCAACCGGCCGCCACACGTGGCACCTTCATAAATTATCACCTACAGTCATGAAGAATATCTAATATTCATGCCTGCAGTGTTGACTGTACATACTCAAGCTAAAATTCAGCCCTAAAATAATCTTATACGATTCGAACGTGTCACAGTTAAACCTTGACATATATGCTATAAAGACGACATAACCTCGCACTCAACCTCTGTCGATTCATACGTTCGCCTTTCATTTTTTGAGTATTGAATTAAGGGGACCAGTATGTCGCGAAAAGTGCTGTTAAGGAAATCCCAAAAATCTGAAAAAATTCAGGGCTATTGTTTATCCTTCGAACATCAAGAAATATATTGTAGATAGTCGATTCATGCAAGATCACGAAAGATTAGGTGATGTACTACAGAATTTTTAGCACTGAAAAGTGCTGATTCTTTCTGAAAATAATTGTCAACTTTGTTGTAAACAAAAACGCGTGGGCTGCTTTGAAGACAAGTAACGGATATCGGCCATGAACGCCCAAATACATAGATAGATGAGCTATTCGCGCTCTCCGGTCCACTGGTCCCCTTATAGATGACTACAGTGTTCTAGTCAATTCAATTATGTGATAACTCATTAATTGGTAATATATTACAATGATATGGTTGACTAGGAAAAATGAGTTGAAGAGAATAATTAATTTTATTCTCTTACGATTTTATTTTTAGATTCTCAAGATGTTCCTCTGTCGGTTCTGTGCTCACCGTACAAGCATATTTCGAGATCACTTGAGTCATCACCGATATCACAGCAATTTGAGTAAAGACTTCCATTGCGGCTATGACGGATGCAAGTTCTTTTTCAAGACAGAGCCAAGCGTGCGAATGCATATCATCCGGATGCACAGCGTATCTGTTAAGACTGAGATCATGCATAACCATGGCATCGCAGTAAGGAACAGAAACGCCCAACTGATCTGTTCGGTAGATTTATGTCAGCAAGTGTTTATAAATTATAATCGATTTCTTAAACACTTGAAAGAGCATATGACAAACTGCTTGACAGTAAAATGTCCTGTCAAGAGTTGTGATAAAAAATACGATAATGTCCAGTCTTTCACTGGACATCTATCAAAATGTCATCGGAATATCTCTTGCAAAGGCGTTGATGATAATATCGAAATTGATGAAAAATCACATCATCAGGAAAAAAATGAGGCAAGCGTAGAAAATATCTCGTATGAAGTGCAAAGTTTCGTGGCAGATGTTGACGATGATAATGATTCGACTGAAAGTGACGCTGCGTATCATGACTTTCTAATGAATGTAGCAAATCTGTATTTGAAGCTCGAAAGTCAGTATCTTGTTCCAGCGAGTACTATTCAACACCTTGTATTGGAATTTAACAATATTTGCAGTCAAAGTCAAGAAATCGTTTCAAAAGTTATCGAGAAGTGCTTGTTGGAAGAAAATATCGCTCCTGATATTGTAGAATTGATATTAACCGAAGTCGTGGACGCGGATCCTTTTCATAAAAGCCACAAATTGTTAAATTCTCAATACAAACGGAAAAAGTTTTACAAAAAAAATCAATCTTATGTTCCACCCGAACAAGTTTTTCTCAGAACTGTTAATGAGACAGAACAATTCTTCCATTACGTACCGATTCTTGAGACACTAAAAGCAATGTTGACAGATAAATCTCTGGAAAGTTATTTTGATGAAAGAATTTCACCGGTGCCCAATCTATTGCAAGACTTCACAGATGGGTTAGCTTTTTCTGAAAACCAGTTTTTCAGAAATAACCCCGATGCTTTGAGGGTAATATTATACCAAGACAGTTTCGAAATTGTAAACCCGTTAGGGTCAGCGAAAAAAAAAATATAAAATTCTTGCTGTTTATCTGTCTTTAGGAAATCTACCTAGTTATGTTCGCACGCACATTAACTCTATTCAGTTGGTTGCTCTGTGTAGGGAAGACCAATTTGATCACCTGAAAGTATATGGCCGAATTGTCGAGGATTTAAAAATATTAGAAACTCAAGGAATCGAGATATCCCCCAATAATTTCAGAAAAGGTGGACTAGTTCATATTGCTGGAGATAATTTAGGGAGCCATTCCTTAGGTGGATTCGTTGAAAACTTCAGCACCGCGCCTTATTGTTGTCGATTTTGTTTATTCAAACGTAGCAAGCAAAAAGTACTTAGAAAAACTCCAGTATTGCGCACGAAAAGATCTTGCGGGACAGCGAAACGACAGAATAATAATTTGAAAAGAAATAATTGTGTCAAAAGGAGTACTACAAATCGAGTGTCTATTAACTCAGAAAATAAGCAAGTTGAGTATAAAGAATATACTCGTCAGGAGTATCCTTGTAGGACTATAGAATCGTATAAAGAATCTTTGAAGGAAATATCTGATCAAGGCTTACAATCTCATTATGGCATCAAGTTTGATTCCATATTCAACCAGCTGGATAGCTATCATGTTTGTCAGCCTGGATTACCTCCATGCTTGGGACATGATGTTCAGGAAGGTCTCGGTGCCTACGATATTTATCTCCTCATTAGAGAACTAGTCAAAAAGCGTTGGTTCACTTATGATAAGTTGAACCAAGAGATGAATTCGTTTCCGTATTCTGCATATGATAAGAGGGATAAACCGACAAAGGTTTCAGCTAAAACGAAAAGAATTGTTGGCGGAGCCTGGCAAATCTGGTGCTTCATGAAGCTTTTTCCCTTATTCGTCCGTGATCTAATTGAAGATCCAGAAGATCCGGTATGGTTAGCGATTCTATTATTAATAGAAATTATGGAGTTGGTGTGTGCACCCAAGATAGACACATCGTACTTACCTTATCTTCAAGATTTAATTGATGACTATTTGAGTCTCCGAGTTAAAATCTTTCCTTCGATCCCATTACGCCCAAAACATCATTTTCTTTCGCACTATGCGGAATTATTTGCTCAATTTGGGCCACTAATCAACGTTTGGACTCTGAGATTCGAGGGCAAACATACTTTCTTCAAAAAGGCGATCAGATATTTACATAATTTTTTGAACGTCACACATTCCTTAAGTGAAAAGCATGAACTCCTACAAAGTCTACTCCGAATGGGATCTGATTTGAAGTATACCATTTCTGTCAGAAACGAGACTACTTTTGAGGCGAGTATATACTCAGACGCCATACAAACTGTGATTAGGAATGCAAAATTACCTTCAGAGATCCAACAATGTACTACTGTACTTATAAAAGGCACTACTTATAAGACTGGCGACGCTGTTGTTATTAGACAAAAGGCTTATCAATATGATGTCGAGATTGGGAAGATTGTTCTCATATTAGTTGATAATCATCTAAATATTTCGTTCGTACTGGAAAAATGTATAACAATTTTTCATCCTATCATTCGTTTCTACGAGCTGCGGCCTGAGAAATCTTACGAATGCATAAGTGTTGAACAATTATTAAGTCACACTCCGTTGTCTATTTATCAATTGGGCACTATGACTGGAGTTAAACTTCAATATGGAATGGCAATATAACGCATCCTGTATTCTGTCTACAAAAAGAACAAATCTTCAGTGTACGACATTTCATTTATTTTCATTAACACTTAATTCATGTTGATTTATTTCCATTCTGATGATTTATTTTCCTGTTTCATTTCTCCATATAGAACGATGCCGGTGTTCAAAGTAGTTGGAATCGACCGTAGTCGAAGAATAATGATAATGGGAAAGACCCTAGAGGACATCATTTCATCTGCGACAATGCGATTGAAACTATCCGATTCTGAGGAGGGATACGCGGTACAGAATTTTTTAAATATTATTCGTAATTGGAGCAAAAAAGTCATTTTTAATTCAATATTATTTGAAAATAACGTGTGTATGAATTATTTTCACAAAAATACATGTTTGTCACGTATGTCTATAAATGCAATCAAATCTTTACTAGAAAAATCATGAAAATTTGTCAACAGGTTTGTCTAGAAGAGGATGGTACTGAAATTCCAGATACAGATACCCTGGAAGAATTAATGAAGGAATGTCCGACCCCAATAACTCTCATGGTAATCAAGAAAAATGATGAATGGGCACCGAAGCCGATCGAATCTCTCAGCCAATCAATGATTGAAAATATATTGGCAGCAGAAATTGTTCACCAACCAGCAGGTATGAATAATCTTTATAATGGAAGACGGGTGATTGAAACTTCATAGGCATGTACAATATAGGTTTTCCGATGCTCAAGACGTCTTGAATACATGAAATGATTCATTTATAGAATATAAATGTTTAGAAATAATTTTGAATAATAATTAGGCTATTGATGAAATTTTGTGACAAAACAAAATCCAAAGCCTATTCACTGGTGCAATATTCCTCTTTTTCTTTTTCTTTCATTGATACGTGCACGCAAGGTATGCTTCCAAATATGTCTATTCACTTTTTTCAGATGAGTCAATACCTCCGAATGTGATTCAACCCAGTGTCCAAGATGAAGGTGCTGGATCTTCCGTTGAACCCTCCGCTAGAACAGCAACCACTCAAAATCAAAGGCATCTGAATCAACCACAGAATCTCAGAGAACCAAGTTCTACCATTGCTCGGCCAATGCCGTTACCGTGGGATAAATTTCCCAAACAAATGATTGAAAGTTTCGAAAGAGGAGAACCTATAAAGACTTTCGATCGCAACAACATGGTTAGAATCTTGGCTGAATACTTGGTAGATGAGTTGAAGCAAGCGGATCGAACAAATTGTACGCTCGTTGCTGTCAAAATATTGAAACGATATCCAGATTCATTTCGCGTTAAAATTAATGGATCTATCGTGTCAGATGGCAAACAGAAATTGATAACACAAATCTACAATAGGGTGAACTATTACCGTAGTGTCAAAGATGGCGCTGGGAAAAAACAGCTGGCCACTGATTCTGGCGGAAGCAGTAAAAGTATCCAATACGTAGATGAGTATGGCTGTGCGGAATATGAACCGCCTTTGCCTCTAACTGAGAGCGTCGAGTCTCAAATCGAAAAGAAAAAACTTTTATTTGAACAAGCAGATGCACCATGCAGTAGTCGAGACGTTGCGAATATTAAAACTTTGCTAGATGAAACTTATCCGTCGCAACGAATCGATATTAATCGCAGGGCCGGAGATATAAAAGAAGTATTACTCGACTGGCCTCTTCTAATGGAGGCTGAATTTCAACTCCATCATGCATCAATGCTACTAGGGAAGCCTGTCGACGACATCTGGCGTGATAACTTGCAGCAGAATTTGGTAATTCACAATTTAATGAAACAGTACTCTATTTCGTTGCAAAAATCGAAGAGGACCAAGGATAACTTGCATATCCAAGAAATCAACGAGATATTACGAGAAGCCAAACAAATATCGACAAACATGGAAAACAAGTCTGCGTTGGTGTTGGCGATTTTTCCACTCGTAGCATCCTACTTCAAGGAAAATTATGATTTTCTCTTTAAAGTCGTCAAAGTAAGTCAATTTCCTACATTCTATCCTGCTGCTGGACATGTATTTGCTAACATCGTTTATGAAATACATCTTTTTTTCTAGCTCGATGGCGTTGGTGACGAGCAAATCGAAGGAGTAGCGTTGAACCCATCACCCATCCTACTGATTAACGGAGAGTCCCTGTATGACACAAAGGCTACATGTGCTGTTATAATTGAACGAAAAATTTGTTGCCTGGCAAAGGATGCCCTGCAGGGAATACTGGTGACTTTTCTGGCGTACTACATTTTTGGACTATCTTATCCGGTAGAATTGTCGAAGACACTCGAATTTATGCAAAGGTAACTTTCAAATTCTGTGGGCGTTTTTGTTGATCAAATTTGTTTTATCGAAGGTCCCAGGATTCCCACTGACCATCCGATCCGAACTATACATCTTTTTTTCAATACTTTCGTTTTAATCTCGTTTCAGAGTATTACTGGATATCAATCCACAAATTAAATCCAGCAAAGTAAAGAAGGGAAGGCGGAAGGCGTCAGCAGCCTACACACCAGCTGTGTTGACCTTCTATAATAAGCTAAAACAGTACTACAACGAACCGTAAGCAAAAAACAAACAGGTTCATTTAAGAACTCCTTGTTCTATTTCAAAACGCGGCAATTATTAATCATTTCCACTTTAAGATCCAACTATATTGCTACTTATTATACCTAATATGAAAATAGTCTCTCTACCTTACTACGTTAGCTAAGTTAGTATCATGCACACTTGATATGTGATACTACATTATATAAATACTAAAACTATAAATAGTATAAAGTATATATACTAGATACTAGATTTCAGGTACAAAAAATGAAAGACTGTCGTAACCATACAATACTAGATACTAGAGATTCGAGATTACGTACTCATATATCCTATAGTAATATAATATATCGCTCTATATTATATAAAGATATCGCCGCCGCCGCCGCCGCCGCCGCCGCCGCCGCCGCCGCCGTGTCAAGATTCCCCGTTCCGCCGTTCCCCTGTCCAAAGTGTTCCCCCGTTCCGCCGTTCCCCTGTCCAAAGTGTTCCCCCGTTCCGCCGTTCCTCTGTCCAAAGTGTTCCCCCGTTCCGCCGTTCCCCTATCCAAAGTGTTCCCCCGTTCCGCCGTTCCTCTGTCCAAAGTGTTCCCCCGTTCCGCCGTTCCCCTGTCCAAAGTGTTCCCCCGTTCCGCCGTTCCTCTGTCCAAAGTGTTCCCCCGTTCCGCCGTTCCCCTGTCCAAAGTGTTCCCCCGTTCCGCCGTTCCTCTGTCCAAAGTGTTCCCCCGTTCCGCCGTTCCCCTGTCCAAAGTGTTCCCAACCTAACCTAACCTAACCTAACCTAACCTAACCTAACCCAGAATATTACCCAGAATCCCCCACGAATTCCCCCACCTAACCTAACCTAACCTAATCCCCCACGAACACCCGAAGTCTTCCGGAAAGACCCGAAGTCTTCCGGAAATACCCGAAGTCTTCCGGAAAGATCCGAAGTCTTCCGGAAAGACCCGAAGTCTTCCGGAAAGACCCGAAGTCGTCCGGAAAGACCCGAAGTCTTCCGGAAAGAACCGAACCGAAGTCGTCATAACAGGTCATGTCAGGACGTGTCAGGTCATAACAGGACATGTCAGGTCACAACAAGTCATGTCAGGACAGGACTGTTAAAAACGGTAAAAAACCACTCACAATTAGTATATGAATCATGGGATCCCAATCTTTCAGTAATCCGTGCAGAAACCTCATGTCAGGCGTAACAGGTCATGTCGGGTCATGTCAGGTCATAACAGGTCATGTCAGGTCATAACAGGTCATGTCAGGACATGTCAAGTCATGATACAGAAAACTGTTAAAAACTGTAAAAAACCACTCACACTTAGTATATGAATCATGGGATCCCAATCTCCCAGTAATCCGTGCAGAAACCTTTCGCGCGAAACCACTATAACCGAGATCACACTTTTTCATTCCATACAGAATTTTCAATTTCTTCTTCTTGACTTTTTTCACCATGTACAAAATATTACTGAATACAACCCGAATCGGGTTGTATTCAGTAATAACCACTATAACCGAGATCACACTTTTTCATTCCATACAGAATTTTCAATTTCTTCTTCTTGACTTTTTTCACCATGTACAAAATATTACTGAATACAACCCGAATCGGGGGGTTGGCGCGCGAAGCGCGCAGGGGGGCGAAGCCCCCCTAGTACATATATATATAAAGAAGGATATATTTCGATAAAAAGAAAAAAGTATACAAGCAATCCTGTCATTTATCTTTATAAGCGTGTTCATATTATTATTCGTCATTGTCTTAATCTCACAAGGTTGTTGAAATGCATATGGGCGTTACGTTGCAATATCATTGCTTTCCTCGTATTAAGATTATTTTATAGTTCCTTTGATAAGTAATATATATATATATATATATATATGAAAAAGTATATATTTTGATTTAAAAAAAAAGTATACAAGCAATCTTGTCATTTAGCTTTATAAGCGTATTCATATTATTATTCATCATTGTCTTAATCTCACAAGGTTGTTGAAATGCATATGGGCGTTACGTTGCAATATCATTGCTTTCCTCGTATTAAGATTATTTTATAGTTCCTTTGATAAGTAATATCGCTCTATATTATATAAAGATATCGCCGCCACCGCCGCCGCCGCCGTGTCAAGATTTGGAAGGTCGACCCTACCCCTGCCCCCCTACCCCCCTGCTCCCCCCTACCCCCCTACCCCCTACCCCCCCCCAGGGTCATGTCAGGACGTGTCAGGTCATGACAGGTCATGTCAGGACATTTAAGGTCATAACAGGACATGTCAGGTCACAACAAGTCATGTCAGGACAGGACTGTTAAAAACGGTAAAAAAACCACTTACAATTAGTATATGAATCATGGGATCCCAATCTCTCAGTAATCCGTGCAGAAACCTCATGTGAGGCGTAACAGGTCATGTCGGGTCATGTCAGGTTATAACAGGTCATGTCAGGACATGTCAAGTCATGATACAGAAAACTGTTAAAAACTGTAAAAAACCACTCACACTTAGTATATGAATCATGGAATCCCAATCCGCCGTCGACCTTCGAAATCTTATTTTTGGCAGCGACGGCGACCGCGGCGATATATTTATGTATAGAACGTATATATATAAAAACCCCAGAGATTACCCAGAATCCCCCACGAACTTGCCCAGAAGTCGTCGATACCCGAAGTCTTCCGGAAAGACCCGAAGTCTTCCGGAAAGAACCGAACCGAAGTCGTCATTACAGGTCATGTCAGGACGTGTCAGGTCATGACAGGTCATGTCAGAACATGTCAGGTCATAAAAGGACAAGTCAGGTCACAAGAGGTCATGTCAGGACAGGACTGTTAAAAACGGTAAAAAACCACTCATAGTTAGTATATGAATCATGGGATCCCAATCTCTCAGTAATCCGTGCAGAAACCTCATGTGAGGCGTAACAGGTCATGTCAGGACGTGTCAGGTCATGACAGGTCATGTCAGGACATGTCAGGTCATAACAGGACATGTCAGGTCACAACAAGTCATGTCAGGACAGGACTGTTAAAAACGGTAAAAAAAACCACTCACAATTAATATATGAATCATGGGATCCCAATCTTTCAGTAATCCGTGCAGAAACCTCACGTCAGGCGTAACAGGTCATGTCAGGTCATAACAGGTCATGTCAGGACATGTCAAGTCATGATACAGAAAACTGTTAAAAACTGTAAAAAACCACTCACACTTAGTATATGAATCATGGGATCCCAATCTCCCAGTAATCCGTGCACAGAAACCTTTCGCGCGAAACCACTATAACCGAGATCACACTTTTTCATTCCATACAGAATTTTCAATTTCTTCTTTTTGACTTTTTTCACCATGTACAAAATATTACTGAATACAATCCGTGCAGAAACCTCATTCGGGGGGTTGGCGCGCGAAGCGCGCAGGGGGGCGAAGCCCCCCTAGTATATATATATATATATGAAAAAGTATATATTTTGATTTAAAAAAAAAGTATACAAGCAATCTTGTCATTTAGCTTTATAAGCGTATTCATATTATTATTCATCA
Source organism: Euura lappo (assembly GCA_018257835.1). Lineage (NCBI taxonomy): Eukaryota > Metazoa > Arthropoda > Insecta > Hymenoptera > Tenthredinidae > Euura > Euura lappo. The sequence continues at coordinate 43,169 of JAEUYN010000912.1, read as the reverse complement.
CTGTGTTAATCTTACAAGGTTGTTAAAATGCAAATGGTCGTTACGTTGCAATATCATTGCTTTCCTCGTATTAAGATTATTTTATAGTTCCTTTGATATAAGTATAGTGTATCACTTCCTATATTTTATATACAACATTTATTGAGAATTAAAAAACGAACATTCAATTTTCAATTATGTTTTTGAATTTTAATATATCCACACCCCAAAATTTGATAATAGATTCATATGAATTTTCATAATAATTCTCATTCCTCACACACACATCTATGAATTTTCATAAACATTGAATATAAATTTTCGATGAGACGAATGAATATAATAATTTCATGCATGAAATATAATCTAATCTTTGATCTGAAAATTCATAATAATTTTGAATTTTCATATGAAATGACTATTAATTTTCAATAAGCACAGATTTCAAAACATTTTATATCTGAAATTTAATATAAGCTTGGATATGAAATTTCATAACATTTCTGGATTTTCAAAACTATCCCTCTTAATTTTCAATAATTTGAATGTTTGAATTTTAGTGAGAAAAAGTATATGTTAATTTGCTTCACACACATTTCTATTAAATTTCATATGGAAATTTTTAACAGTGTAGTTGCGAGGTGTCGCTTTCGCTTATCTCTCGGCAGCATGGCCTTTTCGCATAGTCCAACCCTTTCCCTGTCTCGAGGAACAGTCAGAAATCGGTCGATTTAACATGTCAAATGATGAGAATTTCAAAAAAATAAAAATTTTTTTTTGGCCTTGGCAGTTCCCAGACATGGCAGCAGGGCCATTTTGTGCCCCCCTATGACTGATATGAAGGACTATATGTACGAAAATCGGTCGTAATATGATGACAGGTTTTATGTCGTGGGCTCCTAGACCATTTGAAAATCTCACGGGGGTCCTATTTCGAATCACGTGAAAACGATTGAGCCGCGGGGGAAATAGACATAAAATCTCCAATTTCAACGGAGTTGAGGTAGTCGTCGGTAGTGAGGTTGTTAGCTAGTAGGTGAAGCTTGGGGCAAAGAGCAGGTAGTGCGGGCTTCTCTAGGTCTGGCGAACTCAGGACCACATCTACTTACGCGAGATCGATGGGAATGGGATTGGCCCCGCTGGTTTGTGGCCCTCAAGCTCGGCGCCAGTGGGCTGCGAGCGAGACAGTCAGTCGCCACTGAACGGAGATAGCGAACGTAACGAATCCTGCGTCGACAGAAGTTACGACAGCCGCTTTGCGCCGGCATAGAACGACAAAACCTGTGCTCCTGAGGAACGGGAGAAAACATGATAGAATACCTAAGCAAGAGCTTGCGGGATTGGTGAATTGAATCGGTGAAGTAACCTCAGTCGTTAACATATTCCTTGGGATGCCTGTGGAATGCGAGACATATAAAGTCGCGTCGGTACCAGTCTGGGTGTAATCAACGCACGCTCACAAGTGCCGTAGTAATTACAATCTCCTAATTGTGATAACATGCAACAACGAGTGAGTTCAAGAGTGGTCAAAAATGTGAGTGATTCGACGTAAGCACGTGATCAACATTTGGATCTCTCGTTCATATGGGAACGAATTTTCAGGGGTTAGTACGACGATGATAATCAACCAGTTTAATTGCATGAAATTGTGAATGCAAATGCCGTATGAGTGTATATTGAATATATATTGGAATCGCACACTAATCATGCATAGTAAAGATAAAAGCTATTGTCGCGATAAGGACAAGACACGGTGAACCGTTATTGTACCGGCAGCTTCAAGATAAGAGAAAGTATGGTTGTAATACCTGCTACTAGATGCGAATGTATCATGTATGAATATCTATAAGGTCGGGGAGTAACCGACGGAAGAAGGGAGTTCAAACGATCCTCACGACCGAAACGCTGAAAAATGAAAAACTCAATCTCTATGGTAGTATAGGTATGTTCTCTGCGCTCACCTGCACCGCTGCACTTTAGTCGCTATTTTGGTCTACAACTGTATCGCACTGAGCCAATGATTGCGAAGCAATTGGAAAGTTGATATCGATCCCCTTTCTCTTGGTGGTTCCTCATTTTTAAACTTCTCTACCTTCTACTAGAATATCTGCACGGTTTTTTTGATAATTGCAATATTCTCCTGGATTCTCTCAGATACATTTGCATTTGCCAAAGACCTTGATGATCTAGTTCAGTTAGTAAATTTCTATTTTTTTTTGTCTCTTTTCTCCAAATTTCCATAATATTCCGAATCAATGCGTGAATGGATTATAACAGACATATAGTTAGCAATGTGGACTAGTACGAGGCGGAATCGTAAAATTTCGTTTACTTCCTCAGGTCGGATTCGGGCCTATTCATATAAAGTTCACAGAAAGTCTGAAGTATCTACCCATTCTCGAAAGTTGAGGGTGAACGTTCATACGATTATCCAAGTACCCACTACCACAAGTCACTTTGTGATATACGGCGACCGGATTTTCTTTTGTATTCTGAAAACGCGTTGTGTTATATGTTTCATGGTTAATTGAAAGGTTATATGACTTACAATGGACCCAGATAACAAAATGCCTGCACAGGGCACGCAGGGCGCAATCACACGTGCGGATCTATTCGCATCCTATGAGTGCAGATCGCTAGGTTAATGAGTCCTCCATGTATGTAGGTACATACTGAGCCTTTCTGAGGAAGCGAAACGAACCCTTCCCCCTCCACAGGCCTGCGTTGGGCATACCTGGGCGAGGGAGAGAGAGGGTCTGTTTCGCTTCCTCAGAAAGGCTCGGTATGCCTCGCACGCTGTGCGCAACGCACGTGTGCGAGCAAAGTGCGAGCACAATGCGAGGTGAGAGTGCATATTGTTAAATTTTGTTAAAAATTATATTTTTTATTACGCATGCATGAAAAAGTTTCTTGTTTCGACGTGCGGAGCGGGTATATTCTGGCACTTTTCTGACGTTTACGTCGTCAATGGCAACGTAACACGCCGGACCTGCGCACTTCGTTTTGCGCATCTCCAGCGTGCACAACAAGATTCTTGTCGCGCACGGCGTGCAAACAAGAAACTTTTTCATGCATTTGTAATAAAAAATACTGTTCGATACGAGGGCAAAATGAGGCGTTGAGGCTCGTGCGATGTATTCAGCACTCACCTCCGTCTCGGCTCCGGCTTCGCTCGGCGCCTACGGCGCCTCGCTACACCTCTGCCACGACTACGGTTCGTGCTGAAATATCGCACTCGGCCTAACAACGCCTCACATTTCGCCCTTGTATCGAAATGTACTAATATATTTCTTGATGCGGAAAGTGAGAAAGCGCAAATTTATATTATAAATAGAAACAATTTTTGGTGTCTTGGGTCATTAATAACAACTTTGTTGACGTTTCCGCCCTGGAGAGGGCCCTCATCAGAACTGTAATAGTATTTATTATGGAACAATAATATAAAATTATATATATTATATATAAAGTGTGCGATTCATACTCTAATAACATGGCGGTCCGTCATCAAAATAACCGATTTATATATATATATATATATATATATATATCGATATATATATATAGATATACTAGGGGGGCTTCGCCCCCCTGCGCGCTTCGCGCGCCAACCCCCCGAATGAGGTTTCTGCACGGATTGTATTCAGTAATATTTTGTACATGGGGAAAAAAGTCAAAAAGAAGAAATTGAAAATTCTGTATGGAATGAAAAAGTGTGATCTCGGTTATAGTGGTTTCGCGCGAAAGGTTTCTGCACGGATTACTGGGAGATTGGGATCCCATGATTCATATACTAAGTGTGAGTGGTTTTTTACAGTTTTTAACAGTTTTCTGTATCATGACTTGACATGTCCTGACATGACCTGTTATGACCTGACATGACCTGTTATGACCTGACATGACCCGACATGACCTGTTACGCCTGACATGAGGTTTCTGCACGGATTACTGAAAGATTGGGATCCCATGATTCATATACTAATTGTGAGTGGTTTTTTTTACCGTTTTTAACAGTCCTGTCCTGACATGACTTGTTGTGACCTGACATGTCCTGTTATTACCTGACATGACCTGTCATGACCTGACACGTCCTGATATGACCTGTTATGACGATTTCGGTTCGGTTCTTTCCGGAAGACTTCGGGTCTTTCCGGACGACTTCGGGTCTTTCCGGAAGACCTCGGGTATTTCCGGAAGACTTCGGATCTTTCCGGAAGACTTAGGGCCTTTCCGGAAGACTTCGGGTGTTCATGGGGGATTCTGGGTAATCTCTGGGGGATTAGGTTAGGTTAGGTTAGGTTAGGTTAGGTGGGGGAATTCGTGGGGGATTCTGGGTAATATTCTGGGTTAGGTTAGGTTAGGCTAGGTTAGGGACGGGGAGGGGGAGGGGGAGGGGGACTCTGGGTAACCTAGAGGGGTCCGCCTCCGTGGAGGTCCGACTCGGGGAGGGGAGGGGGGAGGGGGATCTTGACACGGCGGTGGCGGCGGCGGCGGCGATATCTTTATATAATATAGGGCGATATATATATATATATAACAGTAACGTACTTACAATTACACTTATTCTTCTCTACATTATATTTAAGTAGCGGTAAGCCACAATGGCAATTGATCGTTGCACCGATGTGTAGGTCGTGGACGATCTGTTGTACTCAAACATCACAAAACAAGTCAAAAATTAAAAATTAAAAAATTAAAAACCGACTGGGAACCAGGAGGCCGATTAGCTTGGTGGTCAATCAGGCACCTTTCATGCTATTAGGTTAGAACCCGAAGTTTGTCAGAGCAACCCAAGGATGTTTTTATATTGTGTCACTGAGATTTTGATTAACTAGTCGTTGTTTGTCAGGTTCCTTGGGTGCCATCATATGGCTAGTACAACCGTGGGATGTTATTTATCAATTAAAACAGTAACAGTAATCAAACGATGCTAAAGCTATATCACGGAATTAGTAGAATAGTTGGGACAGCAAATCAGAGGAAGCCTTAAGTGGGCCAATGGGCAATGTCGACAAATTCGAATTATGAAGGAGCATCGGACCAACCGAGGAGTAGGTTTAAACCGGCAATCAATAACATCACGTTTGAATGCCATATAATCAGACACTAGATCAAAACAGACCATAATACGTGGCGCAAAACGTCACTTAACGCTGCTTTTGTCTTTGACAATGTGACACATTTCGCGGATCAATCTTTTGTGGACGTTCTTTTCTTTTGTTAGTACTTTAATATCGCTGTACTTGAATTGGTGGTCCATGTTAATTTTATATTTTGTCAGAGCTGTGTGTTCATTGGACTTGCGGTTTACATTCTTGTCATGCTCATTGATTCTAGTTTTAAGCCATCTACCCGTCTGCCCGATGTAAGCCGCGTGGCAACCCCCACAAGGTATCCTGTAGACTACGTTGGAAGTGAGTGTTAGTGGGGTTTTGTCTTTTAGTTTGCTATAGAGGCCGGACAGGTCATTCACGTTCTTGAAAACGCACGACACGTTGAATGGGCTTAACACCCTAGATACAGATTGGGAAACACCTTTCACATAGGGAAAGCAAAATTTACCGTGGTTTCTATGCACTGATCTATATACTAACTGGATAGCTGTTTGCCATACAAATGCATAGGGTCCTAGCGGGCCGATTAGAAGCCTCGCCAGCGCCGCCGAATATCGTGGGAAGAACTAAATGAGTGCTATCTGAGCATGCGCCTTAGCAGACATGCGCTGCCATGCGTGGCTGATAGCGTCAATTTCAAAACGAATTGTAAGTCACGTATAAGGTATGATCGATATACACAGTAAATATGGGCCGTTGTGTTTATTAAGAAAAATGAGCAATCAATATTTCATGTACGGAAAGATCTGAAAACAATTCTGATTCTTCCTCTCTAACCAACTTGAAAAAATATGGAAGTATAGTATGGTATATCATAATAACGTCAGTTCACGTTCGTATTATACACCCCGAATGGTGAAATGTCCGCCTACAGCAACACTCTGTTCTCTATATTTGACGGTTGCATGAATTGCCACCGTAAAATAGGATTCATTATCGAATCACTCATCTCTACGTGGTTATGTTTGAATGAAGCGCGTCGACGCATGCGCAGATTATGGAAATTTAGTTCTCCCCCCGATATTCGGCGGCGCTGGCGAGCCTTCTAACCGGCCCGCTGCTCGCGTGGGTATCAGCTATCCAGTTAGTATATAGATCAGTGTTTCTATGTGACCGCGAGTCATTTGGTGCAACTAAGTCATTAGATCTATCGCTTAGTGTTTTAATGCGTTTGATAATGTGGGTGTTATTGAACCCGTCAGAGTAGCTATTTTCGAGCAATACCTCTCGTACCACTTTTTAACCGACTTCAAAAAAGGAGGAGGTTCTCAATTCGGTTGTATTTTTTTATTTTTTTTTTCAATTTTTCAGATGAAAGGGTGGGTCAGAAAGTAGAATGCTGCGGTCCACCAATCCATAAATAATACCAATCTCTTGTTGGATAGGGTGGTGAGAGTGAAAATTGAGGTATCTCCTGGACCAAGTAGGTTTGTGGTACCAATCGGTAAGTACACCTTCTGCGCTGTTGATCACCGTGATATCTAAAAAGTTGATCTTGTTATCTATTTCTGTTTCTGACGTGAATTGCAGTCGAGGATGGAAGCTATTGAAGGTTTTCAAGACCAGATCCAGGCCGTCGTTAGGGATACACATCAAAACGTCGTCTACGTATCTAACAAAAGAACGGGACTACGAAGGGTAATTGGCCCAAGCAATCGGTTTCAAGGTCATCCATTACGAAGTTCGAAAGGATTGGGGATAGGGAGAGCCCATAGGTAGGCCGTCAGTTTGTGAGTAGGATTTTTGGTTGAAATTGAAACAAGCCGCGTCAAAACATAGCTCTAATGCTTCGGAGAATTGGTCTTCGGAAACCTTTAGTCCCTCTAACGACAAGTCCCAACGTTTTGAGATCGCTAACGTGGCTAACTGGAGTGATACGTTCGTAAAGAGTGACACGACGTCCAACGAGACAAAAACGTAGTTGGTTGGGATTACGAAGTTCTTTAGCATTTCCACCAGTTGAAAGCTGTCTTTAACGTTGGAAACAGGTAGTGGGCAGTAGGAGAGTGCTGAGTTGATAAACTTTGCAAGGGAGTACGTCGGACTATCGGTGAATGATACAATCATTCTAAGTGGGATGTTTTCTTCGTGTATTTTTGGTAGTCCATATGAGGGCTGTGCGATTAATCGATTAATCGTAAGTTTCGATTAATCGTTTTTCCGATTAATCGATTAATCGATTAATCGATATTTTCGATTAATCGACGATTTCGGTTAATCGTTTTCTCGATTAATCGATTAATCGACGATTTCAGTTAATCGTTTTTTCGATTAATCGATTAATTTGAAATTCATAACAACAATCTTTTTAACAACTAATACCTCAAATCCAATGCGTTCACCGTATTCGACTCACATGTCTGTCCGACGCCGCAGGAATAATTTCATGTGCAACGATATAAGTCTGTTTTGAGCTGTTTGCTAAATAGCTATCACCTCAACCAAATCATGTAGACAAATGATCTTGATCTTGATCTTCGCTGTTCGTTATCATCTGTAAACCTTTTTTCGTCCTTTCTACTAGTCATGGGACTGTTTTTACAAAATCAGTCACCAACCTTAAAAAATGTAAACTTTTACTTTTGAAAAACGGAAAGCTATACTAGCATTGTAAGTACACATAATAACTACTATATGTAATTGATTGCCATGATATATTTTTGTTTACAACAATAAAATCGATTATAGTTCTGAAGAGGGCCCCCTTCAGGGCCGAAACGTCAAACAAGGAGTTGTCATTGACCTAAGATACCAAAAAAACAAAGCAGTACTTATCGATGAGGTCAAAAAAAAGAGGACATTCTACATGTAGACAAATGTTATCATGATATCGCACGGAGGTGACGAATTAATTTTGATATTTTATTCTGAAATCACGTGCGTGTGACTTTGCTCAACCAAATTCTGTATAGATTCAATACATACGTTGTACAAAGAAAATGTAGAAGAAAAGCTGTTCAGTCTTATAGTCGCACGTTGTGAAATTTTTTCAAAAACGTTCAACCGAAATTCTATACACGTCTTAAATAAAGAATATACATATATACATATATACATTATTTTACACGTATCTCGCATTTTTATTTTCTTTCGTTGCATATTTTAGGAACCCCTCAGAAGATTGCCACTATTTCTCATCACCATTTTGGCCCGAATTTGGTGAGGTGAAAGCGGAAACACGTAGTAGCAATGACGCTCTATTGGCACGAAGATTAAAAAAAATTGCATTTACTTTATCATTTTCTTTTCCCTTCTTTACAGTGAATCATGCTTTTGTCACTCAAGCTGGGTATTAACCATATTGTCGGACATGTTACTGGAAAGAAAAACTTCAGGCGGCTAATAAAATAAAACGAAAAACAATACGAATATTCTAGTAAAATCATCATAGAACTAGCCCGTTTTAGCTAAAATTTCAAAATTCAGTTTCGAAGCCATAGCCCGTATTTCTGAACCGAAAGTTGTATCGGGTATACAATGAAATTTTCACATCTTCAGGGTAAAAATAGTGTCTTGTGCAAATTTTATCGAAGTTGGTTCAGCGGTTTAGCTGAACCTTGGCTCACATGAAATAAGGGGGTCACATACGTCACTCTCAAAAATAGTTGAAAACGACTTCCCACGTGACAAAAGGTGCTTCCTATATGGTTTAAGGATTTCTATTCGATCTGACGTTTTTTGAGATAGCGAATATAAGACACTCCGTTTTCAACAATCTTGCTTGAAAACCGTTGCCCCGAAAGCTTTTGCAGAGCTGTTACCACTAACTCCCTGTATCATCTCACCAAATTCAAACAAAATCGGCAGTACACTCGCGTGACTCGCCTGGTTACTTTTTTTGTCAAATGAAATTTTCTAAAACCTGGATGAAAGAAAAATGACAATTTCCTAGACCTTAATAAAATTTTACAGTGCCCGCACTGATTATTAATCGTAACTCTGTGCCAAAAATTGTAACGCAATGTTAATTCTGGTAAAAGTATGATTTTTGGTTCATGACTTATCTTGGATTGCGAGAAATGGAGAGCAAAACGCAAGATCTGTGTGAATCAGAAAAATGGGATGAAAAAGATGTATAGGCTAAAATAGATGAATTATTTGTTTTGTACTTTTAAAAAACGTTTTCACACATCAAATCACCATACAACTATGGACGTACACATTTCAGAACGCGTGCATCGGTAAATTTAAATAACATGTAATTGAGTGAGAATCGACCCGAGAATTTGTTCTTGATATGATCAGATAGAAGGGTATGAAATCATACTTCGAATTTGTCCTGATAAGATCACAGGAAAGGGTATAGCCGAATAAGAGGGCAAAAAGTGCCCTCTCACCAAATAGACGACGGACTTCAGTTTCAGTTGGGCCTTGGTAAAAAAGGTATTCATGCCAAATTTTAGCCTTCTACCCCTCCTGTCGCGGTAGTTATGGCGAAAAAACGTGATTTTCCCGTTTTTTTTCTATCTTTGCTAATTCATCGTATAGACCTTCACCAAAATTCATGGCCATGTATTAACATGTAAGAAATGTAGAGAAAAATGTTCAGAGGTTCGGCACTGCGGATCCGATATTTAAAAAATTCCGAAAGATTTAAATACGGTGTTCTCAGTGGATTTTCGCGAGGCACTAAGTTCCAATAATTTTTTTTACAAATGTCCATCACTTCCGTCCAATTTCTCATATTAGCCTTCGCTTCACTTTTGGTGCGTCATGCTGAAAAAAAATGAAGAAACCTTTGGGATTTTTTTTTAAATCTGATTTCGTACCCAAGGAAGTGTAAAACATCTTTTCGCATGTATTTTGATCACCTTCTTCTGTACGAATTTTTTCAAGCCAATAGTTAGGGATTTATGGGCTATACCTTTCGCGTAAAGAGTTAGGAAGAGCAAGAAACTGTTGAAAAATTTTTGGAAAACTTCAAAAACTAGAAGAAAAATGAATGGTACCCATACAACAAAGCAATGTTGTAGCAATGTTGCATATGGCCCATTACCATTAGCAACATTGCTGCAACATTGCTTTGCTGTATGGGTAGTGAATATGCACGTGAAGGGATATTCCTCTACTTTATTGAAATTAAGAGGGTACATACACCTCAAAATGTCGAGAAAGTCAAAACTGCCAAGTCATTTTTAATATTTTAGAATGTTTTGCACACAATTTTGGGAGCGCATTTCTTTTTGTCTACGATGCACGAAATAAAATCTATCGGTGGATCGATTCAAGTTTTTCTGGACTTAAACTATTCAGTAAAGACGCCTTTTCAAAATAAACAGAAAACTTTTTGATCCGATCAAAATTGTACCAGGGGCCCTATTCTACAAATTCTTTCACGCGTATCCCTGGTGAAAGAGCCGAATTTCCGATTAAATCTGCTCTCTGATTGGCCCAAATGCCTCTATCACAATTTGTCACCGGGTGATACGTGTGAAAGGATTTTCAGAATAAGGCCCCAGATACTCATAATTTTTTAGATGAAAATAGTGTTTTTCTGTCTTCATACGTTACTTTTCATAATAACTCGAGTAAAAATGAAGTTATGAAAAAGTTCTTCGTTCAAATTGAAAAGGCTTCTTTACTGAACGGTTTGAGACCAGAAAAACTAAAATCGGTCCACCGGTATATTTTATTCTTTACATCATATATAGAGATAAATTTTTTTCTAAAGTCTTGAGAAAGCCATTCCAATAGTCTCAAGAATGACTTTCGGTGGTTTTGACTTTTCTTAAATGTTAAGGTGTATGTTCCCCCTTAAGGGCAGGCGCGTAATTTTTGGGGAGGGCCAGGATGCAGAAATGTGTTCAATAGAAACGTAAAAAAAGGACGGACGATGATTTTGAATATCCCCCTTTATCAGAGTATAGGTCATTCGGTTCCTCGGTTGGGGGTGGGGGCCCGGGCCCCCTGGCCCCCCCCCTGGTTACGCCACTGCTTAAGAGGTCTGGCCAACCTGGCCGCACAGAAAATGGGCTTATTCTAAGAAAATTTGTAAGCTCGATAATATTCAACGGAATTTTTGCACACATGCTAGTTTATAGCTTGATGAACATATCATAATTTTCGTAAAAAAATATTCAGAAATGGCGGCTTCACAGTAGTTGCCGTGAAGGTACACGCGCGTAGCTTGCAGCCAATCTATTGAAGGGTGTGACTAAAATGTAGCGTAGGATTTTTTTTTCGATCACTAAAAAAAAATTTATGAAGAAAAAAAATTTTCGTGAGCTTTTTTTTATTCATCATAAAATTTTTGTGCAATTTTACGTGCTGACTCTGAAAAGATTGCCGTGATGATAAACTCCGACGCCTACTACGATAAGTAAGCTCCACTGAAAGTATTGGCTTGAAAAAATTCGTACAGAAGAAGGTGATCAAAATACATGCGAAAAGACATTTTACACATCCTTGGGTACGAAATCAGATTTTTTAAAAATTCCCAAAGGTTTCTTCATTTTTTTTCAGCATGACGCACCAGAAGTGAAGCGAAGGCTAATATGAGAAATTGGACGGAAGTGATCGACATTTGTAAAAAAAAAATTATTGGAACTTAGTGCCGCGCGAAAATCCACTGAGAACACCGTATTTAAATCTTTCGGAATTTTTTAAAGATCGGATCCGCAGTGCCGAATCTCTGAACATTTTTCTCTACATTTCTTACATGTTAATACATGGCCATGAATTTTGGTGAAGGTCTATACGATGAATTAGCAAAGATAGAAAAAAAACGGGAAAATCACGTTTTTTCGCCATAACTACCGCGACAGGAGGGGTAGAAGGCTAAAATTTGGCATGAATACCTTTTTTACCAAGGCCCAACTGAAAATGAAGTCCGTCGTCTATTTGGTGAGAGGGCACTTTTTGCCCCCTTATTCGGCTATACCCTTATATGCATATAACATTATACAACTTTTAATGTTTGATTTAATTTAGTACGGGAACCTTATCAGGACATAATTTTAGATTCGCAGATTTTTTTCTTCAGAACCCAACGTACATCGAAACTATGCAATACATCACATATGAACATTGAGATTGATTCGTCACCTTTAACCTCATCATAATCGCATTTCGTTTCACATGAAATTATCCATAGCCTATAGGGTCGGACAGAGACATGATGCGTGCATGGAATGCGGCAAATGCATTGAACGAATTTAATTTCGATTTTTAATTGATCAGAATGAATGTAACACATTTGGAATTAATCGATTAATCGAAAAAACGATTAATTGAAATCGTCGATTAATCGATTAATCGAAAAAACAATTAACCGAAATCGTCGATTAATGTCGATTAATCGAGAAAACGATCAATCGAAAATGTCGATTAATCGATCGATTAATCGGAAAAACGGTTAATCGAAACTTACGATTAAGGTTGACGCCGACTAGAGCACAACGACGCGCTGCACAACGCAGCGCACCACGTGAAAGCACCGCGGACTTTTTGAGCCCTGAGCCCACTGTTGCACACGGCAGCTCTGCACACCGAACCGCAATGAGTCTTAGAGTAAATTTTAATAAATCCTAAAACTGGAGAAAAAAAACTCTCACTTAGCTAAAAAGTCACAGTCATAGACTTAGTAGATCCAAAAACTGACTGGCCTAGATCTCGAAAGTGAGAAGTTCGAGATTTCCAACAGCCATGATAACTGAGCGACCGAGTATATTGTGCACCTACCCTGACTATTTTGTATCTGTTTTATAATGTTTTGTATCTTTATACTGACTTTCAAGAACACTTTTGAGTTTAATTTTTTTTTTCCAAATCGTTTTTATTTACACATCTTAACAACTCCGAACACATCGTCATTTTTTAAAACTCTACCAAAATTATCAATAATTCTTCTTTCAAACACCAATTAGAAAGTGGGAACAATTTTCCTCATACACAATATGGGGCTGTCCACGTCAATTCACCTGGGCTCGTGACCGCAACTTTTTTTATTTGCTTCATAATTTTTTCTATTGTTGTATTTGCTCTAAAACATTTTCCTGAATGTTTTAAGATTTTTAAAAAATCCCTTTTTGAGTTATGATTTTTTTTCGACCGAAAAAAGGACCATTTTTAAAAATCCGAAAAAAATCATAAAAATGATATCGCGTGTCTAATGTTATAAGTAGGGCTGTGCGATTAATAATAATAATAATAATAATAATATTTATTCATTTCCATACATCATTGGAAAATATAGCAGAAGTAGAGTAGTCCAATATAGGGAATCATAAATTATCAGAGTCAAAGTAGAAGAATAATTAATACTAAAGTGCGGCCGGGCCATGCCGTTTACATTAGTCAGCAAGAGTACCAAAGCATGCAATAACATAAAAGAGAAACAAAAACAGACCCCAAAGAGCAAGACTTACAGATAAGGTAAAAGAGCGTCAAGTAAAAGAGAACACACTAGAAGAAATACTAATCGATAGAGTCAGGTAAGGTAAAAGCCAGGATAAAAATAAACATAAATATAAAAATAGTATAATCAATTACGTGTGTCTTCCGACTCAAGAAGGTAGCGGAACAAACCACGCTTAAAGGCCTCAGGTGTAAGGGCCGCCCTTAATTCCGATGGGAGAGAATCCCAGTGCCGCACACCGGCAACTGTGAAGGAGTTCCGAAATACTTCAGTACGCGCCCACGGTATAACAAACTCACTTCTAAATATGCGCGAGGAGTAAATAGAAGGGGGGTCACGATTGACAAAAAGCTCGCGTAGATAAGGCGGCTTGCCAGAGCGCAGGACACAAAACAGCGTGGAGAGAAGAAAATACAATCGTCTGTCTTGGAGACGAAGCCAACCCAGGCGCTTACGGTACGGCGTGACGTGCTCACCACGTGCGACACCACACACAAATCGTACACAGATGTTGAGAAGCCGCTGGAGCTTAGCACTGAGACCACCTGATAAGTCCGCATAGACAACACTACAGTAGTCGAAAACTGGGAAAACGAGTGTCATAACCAGTTGTCTACGTAAGGGAGGAGAAAGCATACGTCTAGCAGCGGAGAGTTGTCTAAGAGTGCCATGAAAACGGCTGCAAATAGTGCCGACTTGAGGTCCCCATTAAGTTCCCCAAAATTAATCGATTAATCGAGAGCTTCGATTAATCGTTTTTTCGATTACTCGATTAATCGATTAATCGACATTTTCGATTAATCGTTTCTTCGATTAATCGATTAATCGATGATTTCGGTTAATCGTTTTTCCGATTAATCGATTAATCGACGATTTCGATTAATTGTTTTCTCGATTAATCGATTAATCGATGGTTTCAATTAATTGTTTTCTCGATTAATCGATTAATCGATGGTTTCAATTAATTGTTTCCTCGATTAATCGATTAATTTTGAAATTCGTCACAATAACTTTTTGGATCAATAGAGAATCAAAATTCAATGCGTTCACCGGATTCGAGTCTCATGATATTTCACACTTATACTTTCATGCGATAGGAACTTATTATCAACAATAGTTGTCACCGCGTGAGATTCAATCATTATAGCGTGGACACATTTTCAAAAAAGTACAAACGAAACGATCCGTATAATTTGTATTTACATATTTTTATTCAAGCGGAACCTGCATGTTGCTCTCCGTTTCTTGAAATCAAAGAATAGCAGTCTTAAAAAACGTCTACTTCTCGCAGAATCTACTTCCAGACTTGGACGTCTGTTTTCACAGCAAGCATGATCCTCTAAAATTCATTTTACATTCAAATTACATATCAGTGACAATCAATAACGTGATAAAATGAAGAAGCAAAACAATTAGCAATTTTACCGGAAAAAAAGTTTTTCAATCGGAGCCGGTTATGAGTGTTTTTACGAGTTTTGATCATCTATCGCATAAATCTAAGTGCAGGTATGTGTATATATTATTTTACTTCATAATCTTACGATTAGGTGTTCTGAAATTTACCTGCAGCTGAAAAATCTGATACTATTAGTATGCTTCGTTATAAGTAGAATAAATGGTCACGTTTACGAACGTATTCATATTTGACCTACGGCCGGGCGAACTCCGCGGCCACCAGGCGCTTTCCTCACAGTATACCTGGAAAACATAAACAACTCACGAAGCTTCTATTATCACGGTCACTCTGAACTTGCCGGAACGCTGTCAGTCTTCGCTTAACCAGTGCAGTAATCTGGCGTATCAAAATAGCTCCGTTAAGGCTTATTTATTCATCTGCAGAAAGGTATGAAATTTATGGTATATCTTTCTCATTTACCTATTCATGTATATATGCTTTTGGTTATTGGTTATATGGACTATATTTTTCCACAGTACTCAACATGCCAAGTCTTGTGTGGGATCATTTCGACAGATCTGAGGAGGGGGACAATGCCAAATGTAACAAATGTGGAATATGGATGTCGTGCAAGGGTACAACTACATCACTGAAGTACCATTTGCAACAGAAGCATCGTGTCGACTTCAGTGACAGTAGCAGCTCTAGCTCACGTTCAACGCGATCAACTCCAGTTCCAAGGTAAATCTTAACATATATATATTACGTAATAGTAGGGGATGTAAAATTTGCGCTCGCTGTCAAACTCAATTTGAAGTCTCCGAAAAATTTAATCCACGGTTGTCGGTCTAAATCCAGTTCTGATTTATCTATGGGTTGCAAATGTTTTTACAGCATTTGGCGATAAACTATAAAATAAGCGAATGTACGACTTCGGACATTTATGTATTTATTTTACTATTTCCATTTGAATTAATTTATTTTTTTCAAATTAGTTATGTCGAAGGGAAAATATCTCAATATTTGAGTGACGCATTAATTCTTAGGGCTGAAATAATTCAGAATAATTCGACTTAACTCAAGTAATTCAAGTAATTCAAGTGATTTACGGTTAATTCAAGAAATTGTCATCAATTTAAGTAATCCATGGTTAATTCGGGTAATTCTCATTAATTCAGGTGAATTACGAATTGATTCATAGACTATTGACACGTCAATTCAAGGAGTTATTTCCCCCTCGAGTCACATTTTCCATCATCCCTAACTACAGAAAAGGGCACTTTCAACTCTACACCTTTGTTTGAACATATAAGAATTTGTAAAAAATGTAATCTTTTCTCATGAATCGACAGATCTATCCGTTCCGAAAGTTTATAAATCATATAAAAAAAATCTTTCACGTTGGTGGCTTTGTACAACTCATAACTGATGAAAAAAAAACAAAAATTAGTGCTACCACGGCTAAAATCTACCAAAGCTACACACCTCAGACCTCAATTTTTTTGATGATTTTAATAAGCCTACGTACTTTCAACACTGTTATGGTGACTGGAGCGAAAAAGAAAATACAAAATTATACGTTTTTCAAATGGATATATCAAACTCGAGAATCATCAGTATATATTCAATCTTTTACTGCCTTCTGTTGACCATATACAAACCACCACAAAGCATCAAATATACAAACTGTTACGGCAATCTAGTGCACATTTAGTGTTTTTTGATAACAGTCCAAGCACACGTAACTCCTTTATAATATTCACGAGAATTGAATCACCAAAAGTTTTATTTATTCCGATTATACGTTGATAACGGAATTTTCTCAATAACATTTGTATTCCGCGTTTACCTCTGACGTTATAGACTACCCCTTCTGAAGAGTCAAATTCAATTTAAAGTTGCAATACATTATTCCGTAATTGGTTTCAAGGTTTACGGATGAAAGTACTATGGATTCGGAATCAACGGAAGTCGATCTAGCTGAATCCATCGCTACAGACGACGAAGCCGAAGGCAACATGCGCCCAGGCAGTTCAAGTGGTGTGGAGGAAGTGGGACTGACTCCGAGACCATTCGTCCGCAAAAAACAATGTAGAGCGCAAAAGGCATCTCGCTGTAACAGTACAGAAAATCCACTAAACCGAGATCGCCTGGAAGCCATCAATGCAGGAATCGCTAGGATGATTGCCGTTGACATGTTGCCGCTATCATTTTCGGAGAATCGAGGGTTCGTGGACTTGATGAATACTGTAATTCCTGGATACAATATCCCAGGGAGAAAAGCGATAGGAAACCGTATTGAAAGTTTGTACGTCGAAACTAAAGACATAGTAACAACCATGCTGAAAGCTGCCAGTTCGGTCGCGCTTACCACCGATGCTTGGAGTTCACGATCTGCAAAATCCTACGTTACCGTAACTGCTCATTTTTTGAATGCTGACTGGAAACTATCGTCGCTCACCTTGGAGACCACCGAATTTGAAGAGAGGCACACCGCAATCAATCTAAGAGCGCATTTAGATGAAACGACAAAACGCTGGCATTTAACAAATAAAGTAACAGGCATTACCCACGACAATGCGTCCAACATAACAGCAGCTGTGAGAGATTCTGCCTGTGTGGGGATGAGCGTCCCATGCTTCGCGCATACACTGCAATGCGCTGTCAATGCTGGTCTAGCTGGGAATAGCATCCAAAAATTAGTGGAGAAAAGCAGAGGCATTGTTGGACACTTCAAACATTCCAATCTAGCAACAACTGCGCTCACAGAGCAACAACGTCGATTAAATTTACCGAGACATCGGTTGATACAAAGTTGTCGAACAAGATGGAATTCGATTTACACCATGTTTGAGAGGCTGCTGGAACAGCGAATAGCGATTCAAGCTGTGGTAGATGGTCGGTTATCGGTAGCCAAAACAACCGAAAAGCATAAACTGAAGAACACCGAGTGGGAGCACATGGAGCAGCTGACGAAGCTCCTGAAACCGTTCGACCGAACAACAACGGTGATGTCCTCCGAAAATGGCGTCACACTATCGATGGGTCGTCCATTAATCCATAGTCTGATAAAAAATTTCTTGGAACCGAATGCGACCGATGGAGAATTGGCAGCTGACTTCAAAGATGTGGTCAGAGCAGAACTCGTTACTCGTTTTTTATCGGCGACGGCTAAGGGTGGACGAACTGGTGTCGTACACGTAGCACAATTAGCCACAATACTAGGTGAGTACCGATAAAGAATGAAAATCATAAGATTTTCCCATTTTGCCGTACCGATTTTTCACTTTGATGACATGATTTCCAGATCCAAGGTACAAGAGTATGGTCAACGAAGATGAGGCGGACAAAATTGCAA
Source organism: Euura lappo (assembly GCA_018257835.1). Taxonomy (NCBI): domain Eukaryota; kingdom Metazoa; phylum Arthropoda; class Insecta; order Hymenoptera; family Tenthredinidae; genus Euura; species Euura lappo. The sequence continues at coordinate 24,969 of JAEUYN010000912.1, read as the reverse complement.
CCCGAGAAAAGTTGAACGGCATGGTGACTGAATGTACCGAAGACGGAATGGAAGTTGTTGCATCGCAGACTGCACAGCCCACCGCATTAGATTATTTGTTCATGTGCGACGATTCTTCAGACGCGATCGTGGAAAGGGAGCGGACTGAAGAGGACGAGTTATTCAAATATCTTGGTGAAAAAGATATCGGACACAACGCTGACCCGCTGAAGTGGTGGCGAGATAATGAGTCACGATATCCGAAGATCGCAGCCATCGCTAAAAAGTACTTGGCTGTTCCTGCGACGTCTACCCCCTCAGAAAGAGTTTTCTCGACAGCAGGGAATATTGTCAACGCAAAGCGAAGTTGTTTATCACCTGAGCACGTTGATGTTCTAATATTTTTGTATCAGAATAAAAATTTAACGTAGAATCACTACGTTTTTATTCGGAAAAATGTACATTGTTTGTACGTACCATGTCGCAAATGATTTTGATATAAACCGTTACACATCAAACCCAATATACTTGATTTATTGTCTTTTTCATCCACCATTCATCATAAATATTCTCTATCAATATTTCGGTAATTTTAATTTTTAATTTGAAATCAAAAGAATAAATTTGTAATAGAGAAAATAATTTGGAATTAAAAGAATGATTAAAAAAAAGTTTCAATTCATGAAATAATGTGAAATATGTACATTGAGTTTCGGAGGTTTCAATTGATCCAAAAAATTATTGTGACGAATTTTAAATTAATCGATTAATCGAAAAACCGATTAATCGAAAACGTCGATTAATCGATTAATCGAGAAAACGATTAATCGAAATCATCGATTAATCGATTAATCGAAAAAACGATTAATCGAAATCATCGATTAATCGATTAATCGAAGCTCTCGATTAATCGATTAATCGCACAGCCCTTGAGTTATAAGGTCGTATGCGCCAATATACGACGTTTTACCACGTGAAAGGTAAAAGGGCATGTCAATTTTTTTCTACGTGTTTACGCAAAATATGTTAAAATACCGTCAGAAAAGTAAGAGTTGCAAAATTGATCAACTAACAGTGAAAGGTCGTGAGTACTGGCGGTTATGCCCTTTCATCTCTAACTTTGAAGAAAAAAATCGTGTTCACTAAAAGTATAAGGTCGTATTCGCCATTCTGTTTTAATTTATCTACTTTTTCAAAAATGATCTGAAATCATGTGGAACGTGAAGAAAAATGATAATTCAGAAGTTTTTTTTCAAAATTTTTCAGATCAAAAAAAATTATTAAAACGCTAAAGGTACAAGTTCACATTTGCATAATTACTTTTGTTTCATTTTTTCAAAATACTCTAAAATCATCTGAAACGCGAAGAAAAACGAAAAATCCGAAATTTTTGCAAAATTTCAAAAGTAAAAAAAAAATACTGACACGGTAAAGGTACAAGGTCGCATTCGCGATTATATATTCTTTTTCAATTCATTTTTTCAAAATACTCTAAAAGCATGTGAAATGCATACACAAATAAAAATTCCGATTCTGATTTTTGAGTATTTTAAAGAAATTCATTGGAAAAAAAAAACACGGCGGATGCGACCTTATACCTTTACCGTGTCAATAATTTTTTTGAATCTCGAAAATCTCTAAAAATCTCTGGAATTTTCATTTTTCTTCGCGTTTCAGAGAATTTCAAAGAGTTTGAAAAAAATACAAAAATACATTTGAAAAATGTCGAATACGACCTTGTACTATTAAGAACTGGGACAAAGAAATGAAAAAGTTAGTTATATAAGGGCTTATCCGCCAAACATACGACCTTTCACCTTTATTCATTGTTTCGGATAATTTTCATGAATCTATGCGTTTTGAACGCTGTTATAGCGAATGGCAAACAAAAAAAAAACACGTCCTTTTACCACCGAAACCGACTTTTTGGCGGTTACGACCTCATACCATTAGACAGACACGCGATATGATTAACGTAGAACAGTCTACCGATCGCGAAAATATGGGCCGAATTTCTTTTATATTTTTTTTTTACCGATCCAAAATTTTTTTTTCGTAAGAGAATATGCTAAAAACACTACTTTTATCCACCCACAGATATATCAATACTATTTTTACACTGGAATAGGTAATGAAATAACCTGAATTCAACGAGTCGATTATAAAGAATATCAATTCGATCAAATATCCAATGTGACAAAAATCAAATTTACAAAAAATTATTCGAATCAGAGTGTATGTACATCCCACGAACGATTGATCACTCACTGAGACAACCCATTCTTAACACATTTTATTTTTGGCGTAGTGAATATTTTATTGAATTAATATTCTTGGTAACCGGCAAGTAAAATTCATTTTTTTCATTATTCCAGTCCAAAAATAGTACTGATATATCGTCGTGTTTTAGTGTATATTCTCTTGACAAAAAAAAGTTTGAATTATAAGACTTTTGTGAATTTTTTTAGATTTAAAAAAATGGTCCATTTTTTCGGTCAAAAAAAAATTCATAACTCAAATAGTGATTTTTTTTTTAATCTGAAAAAATTCAGAAAAATGTTTTGGAGCAAGTACAACAATTGAAAAAATTATGAAGCAAATCAAAAAAGTTGCGACCCCCTAGGTGAATTGACGTGGACAGCCCTATATTGAGGAAAAGGTCCGGAGAATAAACAGTTGAGTACAAATAATGATGAGGTCGAATTTTATTTCGTGAAAGTTGGACACAGAATTCTCGACCAAAAAATCAATCGTACTTTTAATTTTCTGACCGATTTTCACAGAAATACAATTTTGTGGCATAGGAAACTTTTTTTAAATTCAATAACACCACCTTCACGAAATAATTTTTCGTCCTACCCCCTCTTGGAAACGCGTCTTTTCATACATGCGAAGGCGGTGGAATCTGAGTTATTGTGACCGCTTGGCGAGCGGGCGCACATTTCCATTACAGCCCGCTTCGAGCGGGCGGAAAGTGTGAAAAGGCGTGGTTTCAAGGGGAGGGGACGAACAGTATCGTGTGCACCACGGGCGGAATGCGAGTTTCACTCGTGCGACGGCCGCCCTCGCCTTTGCACTCGTGAAATCGCCTTTTTTTCGCCCTTGATGCACAATGTCCTATTTCTTCAAATGCGCTAAATAAATATAAGGAAAATTGTTTGCAATTTATAATTGGGCCCGAAATAAGCGTCTTTGAAAGAAGTATTATTGAGAATTTTTCCAGGATTTGAAAAAATTGCGAACTGTTTCGAGTTTCGAAGACGTGTAAATAAATAACAAATTTTCAAAAAAATCTGAAAAAAGTCAATTAAAGTGTTTTCGAAAGTGATTACAAATATACCAAAAATTATGAAACGGATCAAAATGGTGCGGCAAAATTATTGGTCGAGTGGGCATGGAATGACTCGACTGTCTACAATATGGCAGGTTTTATTGTGTGCTTGAATAAAATCTGTTGTATTTGTAGCACGAAATACATATCCCAAGGGTGTAATTTAAAACGAATCCTGATGTGCCCCCTTTTCCTGCAGAATTACATAAAAAATGTTCAAATATGCGTCTCTTAGATTAATGTACGTCGCAAAATGGATTGAGTTTTTAAACCATCGCCGACTGCGAGCATATCGAGCGACATGGCGCATTGCATAACGTTCAGACCTTAGAGTACCATGGCAACACTTTATAACAATCTTTCACTTTTCATCTGAAATCTGTTCAATCCGGACGTTAATCGTAATGGACAGTTCTTCATCGTCAGAGGAAGAGAATTTCGTGGCTGCTCTCCTTTGTGAGGGAGCGTTAACGTGTCAGCGACGCAAGAGAAAATGGGTCCATGCCGTGTGCATGGATAGAAAAGAAAAAGGCGAATATTACGGCCTTTTTCCGAAGTTAGTATGTGACAGTGAAAAGTTTTTTCAATATTTTCGTATGTCTTACGAGAAATTTCGGGAATTGCTGAATTTAATTAAGGATGATTTGGAAAAGCAAAACACGCCGTTTCGAACATCCATTGGACCTGAAGAGCGGCTAGCAGTGTGCTTAAGGTAAATATGTTTAATTTCTCATCCTTTAAGCGTACTTCATACCAGGAGTTTTCCCATATGCTTTACTTTTTACTGGCCAAGGTGTGTATACTATTTTTCTGCCTGACGTAGCCGGAATGTGGCAACTTCGTTTAGCGCAGCGGCCAGAAACTTGCCACTTTCCGGCCGGAGGCCAGAAAAATATTTTGGAGCAAGGACAACAATAGAAAAGATTACGAAGCGAATCAAAAAAATTGTGGTCTGGAGGCCAGGTGAATTGACGTGGACAGCCCCACATACACCCCATGTTATTTTGAATGAGGTAGGTATACGTACGATTGCCTACTTCACACGCACCGACCCAGCCACATATGGGAAAACTCCCAGTATATCATGTATCTATCATGTATCTATCCAAGTCAAGATAACGAGATTATCGGTAGTTTTCAGCTCGGTGACAAGTACCTATTAATATGACAATTCATTTTTGTTGTTAGGTTAATTCATAGTATATTGTGCAACAAGGAGGCAAACTTGGTCCTTTCAAGCCGAGCGTAACTTTACAATATGAGTCGTAGGTGAACCCGTATACGAGCCGAAAGCGAATATTGCAAATACACTATACTAGGCGAAAATACCGTTGCCTGCTTGTTGCACACGAAGGGTCAATATTTTTTATCAAGCCAAAGAAACGAAAAGTGCAAAACTTACACATGTGTATGAGGTCCTCTAGAAGTAAACAATCATAATTTATATTGAACAAAGCGTACTGATTTATTGCATTTGAATTCACACGAACAAGTAACGTTACAGTTTAAAATAGCAGGGGTATAAATATTCAACCACAGGGTACATTATACAGTCTCCAGCTCACAAACTACTGTTTTGTTAATATCCCCTATTGGTTCTGAATTTTTGTATTCATATTAAATACATTAGTAAAGTAAAGTATGATATGGAAAAAAGAAATCTATCGTATATTATATCCGACACAGTCGATTATTCAATGAATTACATTGAAAACAACGTGTGGCCCGAAGAATGCGCGGTCTCGTCTTCCGGTTGATCGGTGTGCCAACGTTTGAGGTTTGACGTTGGTTTGTGAGTCGTCCGGGTACTTACGGGGTATGTATAGTTTTTACCGCCAGTAAAGCCGTCGCCACTTCCACCATATGCATAATCCGATTGAAAATCGTAGCGATAATGTGAGTTCGGTCGCTCTTCGTCATGGTAGAAACCTTCGATTGGGTGCGATTCTATTTCGATTCGGGATACCGGTAATGCGGGTTCTTGCATCTGCCCATCGGAGTGACTGGTAGTGACGCCGCGCATCTCATACTCATTGACGAGCTTAAATACTTTCGATTTCACTTCGACTTGGAGTGATGGTGTAAACGTCTTCACCGTTTCCGCCATGTTTATGAAAAATTTTGTCAACGGATCTTGGTTTTCGACTGTTTTTTTCGGCTTGTCTTGCAGGTATTTCATGAAAACACTCGCCACTTCCGATTGTGGATTTTGACTCTGACGAGTTGATTTTTTAGCATTCGGTCGCTGTCCGTAAATTCTCGTATCATTCTCGGCGGAATCACCAGCCACAGCTGATGTGGAATCACTAGCCACAGGTGATGAGGAATCACCAGCCATAGGTGATGAACCACGTTCTGCAACATTACAATTAGATAATCATGGAGCTTGGAAAATGAATAATAGATTCTGTACGGTAATCTCATCGTTCTAGTCCGCCACCGTTCGGAATTGTAATCTTCACTACTAGGTATCAGAAAAATATTATCCATTATCACGTGAATTCTATTTCATCTAAGTAAATGGATGACTTGCGTATTATCAAGTGTGTACTAGGATGAAATGAAATATCGCTGGATCAAACGGAATCCCATGCATAAATAATATATTATACACCAAGCGAAGAAAGTAGGCGTTTTTTTTTCGGTCGACGATTTCGCAGAACGAGTTGCAGGTCAAGGGCGCCAAGAGTGCCCGAAAGTGAATACGAGCTCTGACCATCGTGCGATTAAAAACGCCTGCTTCTTCCCGTGGCGCATATTATACTATTATCTACAAGATATACATATGTCAAAGTGATGTTAGAACCAGCCGAACGGCGTTCTCCCCCAGGTTACGCACTTTCTCAGTTACGGTTACTGGATAGATTTTTTTTCACCGTTCATTTCCCCGGTCAAGAAACTGTATCATTTGACCCGCTTCGACGATAAAAAATACGGGTTTTCGAACAAATTGAAGTGTATCAACTATATCGGAAATAATATTTTTCGTCAAGCTCATCAAATAAAAATCTCACCACCGATCTTGAAGTTTTAAGTAAGAATTTCGATAGCTTTGTAGCTGTTAAAATCGAACACATCGCCAACGACATTTTTTTCAAAAACTTGGTTGTGTATTTACATCGGAATACATATTTTTAGAAAATTAAAAAAAAAAAAAATCTGTTAAAAAAAATGTATAATGTATATATTTCTGTCATGACCAACTGATGATATGATGATAGTTCCTATACTTTTGAATAGAGGGATTTCAGTAGGATTTAGTCATGAACAAATGACTATCGATTATCGTTGTCCAGTTTAGTTTGTGTTTGGACTCGTCAATGTTTGAACGTGTATTATTCCGAAAACGTTTCTAATAAATAATAATAATCCTGTTATTGTTCAATTAATGTGTTTGCAGTTATTTGAGTTCTCATTTAACTATAATGGTGTTGTGTACGGAACATGACAATTTCCAAAAAAGTTTGCTGTGATATGAAATGCATATAATTCACAAATCAAAAATCGTTGCTGTAAGAGTTGAACACTTCCACGATATACCGTAATGAGCAAAAACATACGTATACCTACTCCTACTACATACATTACAATTATTCTCACCATTAATTACTTCAGCATCATCACCTTCCTCATTCTCCTCGTCTTGATCGTCAGAAGGCAGGTTATCATCATCCGGGCTAGTTGACGCTGGATCATCAATATTTGTTTGAGTTTCTCGCTCAGAAAGGTGCGGCGCAAGGAAAGCCATTTGTAGCTCGAATTTCCATGAACGTTTCTTGCTCGCTGCGGCTCCACTTTTCACATTTCTGCGGCCTCTTGCCTTGTGGTATCCTTCACGAAGTCTACGCCATACTGCTTTACAATCTGCAACTGGAATTTGTTTTGCGCGAGAATGAATATCAAATTCAATAGATACTTGTGCATTGTTCAACATTAGAACGGTAGATGTAATTTGTTAGCGGAATACGAAAATGTATGAAAAGTTCAATCATTTCCTATCCAGTCCAAATAAATATGAGTGAAATGTTTGATTTCAGGTTCCTTGCAACTGGAGATTCATTCCGAACCATTGCATTCAGTTATCACATGGGTCATACTACAGTCCGAAATATAGTTCACGAGACATGTAAGGCGATTTGGTTACGGCTGTCTCCAATTGTCTTACCCGCGCCAACCGTAGATACGTGGAAATCGGTTGAAAAAAGATTTGCTGAAAGATGGAACTTCCCAAATTGTGTGGGTGCGATGGACGGCAAGCATATCGTAATTGAGGCACCAGCTAACAGTGGATCCATGTTTTTCAATTACAAAAAAACATTTAGCATCGTGCTACTAGCAATCGTAGACGCCGATTACAAATTTATTGCCGTTGATGTCGGAGCTTATGGAAAAAACAGCGATGGAGGAATTTTGGCGGCCAGTGCCTTGGGAAAAGCTCTGAACAGTGGTAAATTCAATCTTCCGCCTGACAAGCCTCTACCTGGAACTAACGAGCTAGTACCACACGTTATCGTGGGAGACGAAGCCTTCCCTCTAAAGCCATATATCATAAGGCCATATCCTGGAAAAACTATTAAAAATGACGAAGCGAAAAGAATCTGCAACTACAGGATATCGCGTGCCCGAAGAAATTCCGAAAATGTCTTCGGCATACTAGCTCAACAATGGAGGTTATACCAAAGGAGGATTAAAATGAAAGTTGAGCATGTAGACAATGTTGTTTTAGCTACGTGTTGTCTACACAACTTTCTACGAGAAGAAGTCCTTCAATTTTTGGGTAATGTCGGTGTTGAAAATGAGACTGAATTACAAGTTATCCGGAATGTGGGTGGCAATTCAAGTACCGAAGCGGTCGCTGTGAGGGAAAAATTCAAGGACTATTTTGTTTCTCCAGTTGGTTCAGTTCCGTGGCAGACTGACATGGTCAACCAAGGAAGAAGAAATCTTTGATTATCTCAAAAAAAAATTTCAGATGTTTTTCCACTTTATAAGGCGAATTCGTAACAATGATTCAGTCTGAAGTTACGGTTACGATCGAGAAATGACCTCTCAGATAGTTGGATTGGTTCAAAACTGTCTGGAGGCTTGTTATTGAGCTAATCAAGTTCAGAATGAATCATCGTTCAAAATTCACCCTGTATAATTCGAACTTCATCCAATGAAAACGAGGCTCGGACCTGATAGATTCGAAAAATGGAGATTCTGCTATACTCAAATTTTCAATAACCTTTGTATTCAAATTGTTCACTGCCGGGGCTGGGCGATTAATCGATTAACCGACGTTTTCGATCAATTGTTTTTTTTTTGCGGTTGATCGATTAATTTTTTTTTTTTTCGTTTAATCGACGATTAAATACCGATTAATCATCGATTAATCTGTTATGAAAGAAAAAAAAAATCAATCGAAAACGTTGATGATTCGGTAAAACTATGAATCGAAGCGTCCGATTAATCGATTAATCGCCCAGCCCTAGTCAAGATATCTACTACGTATTTTTTTTTTTTTTTGTGCAACAATTCTGTAATCAACATTGTTGTTAATGTTTGTTAATAAAGTTATTTCCCACTTACCGGACTGCTTCATCGCTTTCGCTACGTCTTTCCAGCAGTTATCCTTCCAATCATTATTCGCGTATTTTGGGTGACTCATATCGTAGAGTTCCTTGAAGGGTTGCACAGCAATGATCAACGTTTCTTCATCCATTACAATGCGATTGGGTTTTACCATATTTCCGCTGATATTGAAATTTATGTGCAGCGGCGTTAATATGCGACCACAGCGTACGTGGGACCGGTATAAACAGATTGTGTTTTGTCTTTAACGTTTAACAAACACTGCCCGCTGCCGTGACAACAAAAACAAAAACAAGCGAACAAGAATGAAAAGACGGACATCACAGGGCGTCACATCGGTAGCAGTTGTTTTATTAAATGGATTTTAATCGTTTTTCATGCTCTGGAGGTAACGATCTACCTGATCGACATGGTGAAATAGTTATTTCTGTATCAAAAGCGCAAAAGGCTATTTTACGAGTATGCAATTTGCGGCACGAGCCGAAGGCGAGTTGCTGTAAAAGCAGACTCGTCATAATAGTCTCGCGCCCATGATGCACACGATGTTTTTCTTAACACCTGGTCTGCAAACATACCTCTTTTCGGACCGAGTGAGCGGGCGGAAAACAGCTCTTTGCGAAATCGACGACGTTTGGAAAAATTCGATAAAAAATATTCGTAGTCAAAAGCAGAAGGTCGTAAGGGGAGAGGTTCTTTTCTACACAAAATTTTTCTACACGGTGACTTTTCTACACGAATTATTCTACACCATTTTTTCTACACCGTTTTTTTTCTACACCAATTTATTCTACACTGTTTTTTATCTACACCGTTTTTTTTCTAGACCAATTTTTCCTACACCGTTTTTTTCTACACCAATTTTTCCTACACCACAATTGTTCTACACGGGCCAGTTCTACACAACTGAGATACAATAAATTCCCTCCGAAAATTTATTCTACACCGTTTTTTTTCTACACCAATTTTTTCTACACCGAGTTTTTTCTACACCGATTTTTTCTACACCGAATTTTTTCAACACGGTTTTTTTCTACACCACAATTGTTCTACACGGGTCGGTGCTACACAACCAGGATACCATTAATTGCCTCGCAAAATTTGTCAATTAATTAATAATCAATTAATAATTAATGGTATCCTGGTTGTGTAGAACCGACTGGTGTAGAACAATTGTGGTGTAGAAAAAAACCGTGTAGAAAAAATTCGGTGTAGAAAAAATCGGTGTAGAAAGAATTCGGTGTAGAAAAAATTGGTGTAGAAAAAAAACGGTGTAGAATAAATTTTCGGAGGGAATTTATTGTATCTTGGTTGTGTAGAACTGGCCCGTGTAGAACAATTGTGGTGTAGAAAAAATTGGTGTAGAAAAAAAACGGTGTAGAATAAATTGGTGTAGAAAAAAAACAGTGTAGAAAAAATGGTGTAGAATAATTCGTGTAGAAAAGTCACCGTGTAGAAATTTTTTTTTTTTCAAGTTTTCATGATTTTTCCAAATAGCTGTAGAAACTCGTGAAACGCAAAGAAAAGTCGAAATCGACGACGTTTCGAAAAATTCGATAAAAAATATTTGTTGTCAAAAGCAGAAGGTCGTAAGCGCCAATTAAAAAAAAAAAAAATGGCGGTTACGACCTTCTGCTTTTAATTGACCCAATATTAAATTTCAACGTTTATGAACGAATCTTCGGGTTTTTATCCCAAATACAAAAAAATAAAAATTATATGACCTTTTGCCGTTACGAACGGCAAAAGGTCGTATAATGGCGCTTACGTCCTTATGTCATTAGACACGCGATTTGATGTGAGGACATTCACTCACTCTCTAGAACAAGAACAGCTAAAAAATGGGCGACAGTCGTGAATTTCAAAATATATTATACTAGTTTGAAGAAGATCAATTACTAATCGAATTTTCAATTTGTAACTAACCAGAAAATCAATTACCGATTACAATTTTAATTTGTAATTTGTAATACTATAACTGCAAAAACATCAATTATCAATTACATTTCAGTGTGTGATCGAAGAAAAAACAATCATCAATTACGATTCCCCTATGTAATTGACGCAAGAAATAACGTCTTTTCTTGAATGAATGACAATACCTTACTGTAATTGACAACTTTCATCGCATCAATGCCAATTTGTAAGCTAGTTTTGAATGAGTGGGGTATTTTTGGTAATTTGAATTACAGGCACACTCATGAATTAAAAAATCATATTGATTGAAAGATCCAGACTAGGAATTGTCATTAGTTGAAACAAAAACACGCATAATTACTAATTACACTATTGAAAAGTCGTGACTGATGCAGGAAAGCATGTTCATTACATTCACAAATTGTCATTTACTTGAGAAAAGATGTCGATTGATAATGTAACTGGTAATTAATTTTTTATTCAATCACAAATAACGATTGTAATTTGTATTTAATTGATTACAAATACGGTGCATTGGGGCAAATTTGGCGCTCCGTCTGTTCACATTACGTGGCAGAGACGCACAGCGCTGCACAGCACAGCACGCCACCCAAAAAAAATATTCTCGCCTTAGAATTCGGAGGTTTTTGCAGCGCTACGCAGTGGTTCGCCGTGCTGCGTTACCGCATTAGTGTAAACACTTGCACAAGAAAACACAGCAAGAATTTAAATGTGCTGCGCTGTGCAACGCCGTGCCGTGCTACACCGTGCTCTAGTCGGCGTCAACCTTTAATCGATTAATCGCACAGCCCTACCATATGCTTTGGCCCGTACTCCATTATAAGAACTCAACCAGCGTTTGGTGCGGTCTTCAATCCATCCCTTCTTTGACCAATTTCTGACGAGTTTGTTGACCTTTGTTTGTAGTGAGTCGGTGGGGTCTTTTTAACTTCCCGTTTCTCTGTTTTCAGAGAAAAAAGGAAGTTATTGTGATCACCCCGAAAATGAAAAGTTGAGTTTTCACTAAATCTTCACATTTCGAGGTCCAAAGAATCACCTCCGACTATTTTCAGTTTGACGTCTGGGTGTGTGTGTGTGTGTGCGTGACTACATTTTTGTCCGCGCGATATCTCGAGAACGCGTGGTCGGATTTCGATCAACTTGAGCTCAATCGACGGGGCTTTTCTTAACTTAGAACTGATTACATTGTGGCTTCGGCTACTTTTTGAACTATTCAAATAACAAAATTCTAAAAAAACAACAACAAAAATGACGATATCTTGAGAACGAATCAACGGATTTCAATGAAATTTGGTACCATATGGTTTTTTTGATCGCTGATCACGAATCTGAAGTCAGTTTTGCAAAATTTTCATTTGGCGTATTCGATATGCTGCAAAAAAAAACTAAAAACATTTGGATTTGGATGAAACTTGGTACTCGTAGGTTTTTTCGGTCCCTGATCACGAATCTGAAGTCAGATTAGCGAAATTCAAAATGGCGAGTCCGATTTGCTGGAAAAAATACTAAAAACATTCGAAATCTTACGGAAATTTGTACTCGAAGGTTTTTTGAACCGCTGATCAAGAATCTGAGGTCAGATTTAGAAATTTCAAAATAGCTGAGAACAAAATAAATAACGGGAAGTTCGAAGGCTGGCTCATAGTCAGCCCAAACCCGCTTGTTTTAGTAGCGTATACGTTTCGTTGTCTGAGAGCATGTCTAGAATTTTTGACTCGTACTCTGTTTTACTCATGACCACTGTGGTATTCCCTTTATCGGACTTAAGGAAGAGTAAGTCTAGATGTTCTTTGCGAAACACGTTGGCCTTTCTGATCTTAGATAGCAAGATTTTGTCCACATTGTGTTCGGAGCGGGGAGATATTACGTTGTTCTTTAAACACCTGGCAAACTCACACCAAGCTTTATTTCGATCGTCAGGATCTATGTACAGTATCATTTTGATTAGTTGGGAACGGAAAAATTGGTCGTGAATAGAGTGGGGTGAACGTTCCACGATTTTGTCATAGAGGCCAGCTAGGATTGAGACAGTGAGTTTACCGAGGGGCTATTCACTTCGATTTTGGGTGTACAGGTGACTTCCGACTTCCAAAGACTTCCAAAGACTTCCAAAGACTTCCGAAGACTTCCGAAGACTTCCAAAGACTACCAGTTGCGTATTACGAGGAATTCTTCGAATTTTAACCGAAGACTTCCAAAGACTTCCAAAGACTTCCAAAGACTACCAGTTGCGTATTACGAGGAATTCTTCGAATTTTAACCGAAGACTTCCAAAGACTTCCAAAGACTTCCAAAGACTTCCAAAGACTTCCAAAGACTTCCAAAGACTTCCAAAGACTTCCAAAGACTTCCAAAGACTTCCAAAGACTACCAGTTGCGTATTACGAGGAATTCTTCGAATTTTAACCGAAGACTTCCAAAGACTTCCAAAGACTTCCAAAGACTTCCGAAGACTTCCAAACAATTCCGAAGAATTCCGAAGAATTCCAAAGAATTCCGAAGACTTCCGAAGAATTCCGAAGACTTCCGACGAATTCCGAAGAATTCCGAAGAATTCCAAAGAATTCCGAAGAATTCCAAAGACTTCCGAGACCACTGTACATAAGACTTCCCGAGTGAATAGCCCCTCGGAGTTTACGTTGCAATGCGCATCACTGATCTCGAGGTTCAGCAGTCTTGTTTTGAAAATTTTTACGTTGTTCCTAAATTTAAGTTGAAACTTTGGATTATATAACTCTAAATTAATATTTAAAGACCCGAGATGCTTGGGTAGGACATTTTCGGCTTTGCAGCGAAGTAGGAAGATTCGTTGATTCTTCGTATCTGCCAATTTTATTGCGGTAGATGACCATCGGCCTAATAGACGTCCCGCGTCGGATCCGTGATGTTGGTTGACCCACGATATGAACCCCATCTCAGTCACAGTTATACCACCAGACCGTAATTAGTAAATTCTTTCTTCTTTTGACCCCATCAAGTATATGTAGAAACAATTTTTGGTGTCTTGGGTCATTAATAACAACTTTGTTGACGTTTCCGCCCTGGAGAGCGCCCTCATCAGAACTGTAATAGTATTTATACACCTCAGGGATATAAACGGCGGTTTATTTCCCTGTTCCAGCCGGAAAAACCACTTTATTTCCCTTTGGTGTATAAAATATCGTATGCACCACAGGGCAAACGTTGTTTTAGACTCGTGCGATTGTATCCCTCGGCTTCGCCTCGTGATACAACCTCGCGCTCGTCAAAAACAACTTGTCGCCCCTAGGTGCATAATATACTATTATTATGGAACAACCTTCGCGCCACGTATTATGGTCTGTTTTGATCTAGTGTCTGATTATATGGCATTCAAACGTGATGTTATTGATTGCCGGTTTAAGGTAGTTCTGGAGTTTTTCGAACAACTAACGATTCGCCTGAAATTTCAGTATAGTGTAAAAACAACCTTCGCGAATCGATAAGTAATAAGTCCTCGGTTACCACGCTATACCACCACATAAAACAGCAGCCTTGTCGCTGTTTCCTAATTTCACCTCCTACTCGAAATAACCTTCACCCTCCACTTGAAAAATAAAACGAATATAAGGTTATACTCGACACCACACCTCAGCAACCACCCTATCTCTAAGAAATAGGATAGTTATAAGAACCTATGTACGGCACCCTTTACCTGAAAAAACAAATTTCACACGGTCTGTAGTTCGTGAGAATCCCCACTCACTCACTGTGACGACGAATATGGAATAGCTTGTTTATGTACAGGAAAATTATAAGAAAACCACACAACCACGCTATACCACCACATAAAATCACGATATATCATAAGAATAAAAAGAATATAAGAATATATAACCTGTAATTATTTTCAAACCCGATTTTTAAAGTTAGGTAGTAATAGCTGAGGTTTTCAGGGTTTATGGAATAAGTAGCGAGAGATCGAGAGAAGCAAGCCGCCATCTTGGAATTTTTATGATAAAACATTTTCAGCCGAGTCAGCAGATCATTCAGCTGAGCCACACCCCACCACCTAAATTTAAGTAGTCATAGCTGAGATTTTCAGGGTTTTGAAATTTAAGTAGTAATAGTTGAGATTTCCAGGATTTAAAGAATAAGCAGCGGGAGATCGGGAGACGGGCCGCCATCTTGGATTTTTGAAGATAAATAATTTTCAGCCGAGTCAGCAGGTCATTGGTCCGAGTCACAGCCGGCCGCAGCATCGCAGCGCGGGGGACGGGGGAGGGGGGCAAGGTCGGCGGCGAGGTGTAACCTGACACCCGTTTGTTATGACTCCCCAGGGCTGTCACAATCTACTTATGATAAATATATGAACTTTTTTTTCAAACATAAGAAGGCACGAAAATCCCATTTTCGCATCACTGCCAAGGGATTAATCGTATCTCACATGCGACCACGTAGCCGTCCCACTCTGAAAATTTGGGTTTCTTACTGAAAAAATTTCAGCTTTCGGAATAAAAATTCAAACGAATAATAAAACATTGAGCACAAGGAGAAATCGCTGTTTTTCGTCAAAAAACGTGTTTTTGAGTTGGTTTTAGCAGAGTTAGTGAAAAATAAAAAATGAATTCGAAAAGCTGAGAGTTTTTCAAATAGAAAACGTATTTTTTCGAATTTTTTTTGTGACGTTGGAAGTACGTCAAAAATGCGTTAAAAAATTTTGTCCTAAAAATGGAGTATCGTATTCCTCGTCAACGGTAAGTCCTATTTGGCTGAAAGTTGGTGAATCTACCAATCTTGGTTCACGGAATGCGAGGAAAAAAATTGAGGCAAATCGATTTTTTCCGGCCCAAACATCGGTTGATAATTGGTGAAATTGCCCATATGTATATATCGTTCTATATTATAAAAGATATCGCCGCCGACACCGCCGCCACCGCCATGTCCAGATTTCGAAGGTCGACGACGAAGACCCCCCTCCCCCCTCGCCCCCCGCTCTCCTATCCAAGATTTCGAAGGTCGACGACGACGACCCCCCCCGGACCTCCCTCTGCGGCACTGTCCGTCACCGCTCTATATTATATAAAGTATCGTTCTATAGTCCCGAAGTCTTCCGGAAATACTCGAAGTCTTCCGGAAATACCCGAAGTCTTCCGGAAAGACCCGAAGTCTTCCGGAAATTCCTAAAGTCATCCGGAAATACCCGAAGTAAATTAAAGACATGACAGGATTTCAATCAGAATATTATCGTTTCCACACCACTATAAGTGATATGTATGATGTAGTAGATAATTCGGCGCGTTTTTTTTATAGTGGTATCCCACGCTGTTCGGGATTATGAATTTTGAGGTAAATATTTTTATTTTCTGGAATACCTCAAAATCCCCACGTGAACCCCGTACATATTAAGAATCCCTCAGAACCCCTATATCAACCCTGTACATTTCAAGAATACCTCAGAACCCCTATGTGAACCCGGTTCTTATACATAGTGAATCCCTTAGAAACCCTGTACAAGATTATCATATTTCGCGTGCGTAGCACACATCGTGGCGACTTTGAAAAAAAAATCACTCTTTTTCCATTCCATATACATTTTTAAATTATTTTTTCAACTTCTTTTTCACTATCTAGAACGATATCACATACTATCAACCTGAATCGGGGGGTTGGCGCGCGAAGCGCGCAGGGGGGCGAAGCCCCCCTATATATATACATATTATACTATATATAAATATACAGGGTGAGTTTTCTCCGACTCTGAACGAGGGAGGGGCTTATTACTGCCAATTGCTCCGCCCCTTGGCCTTACATCAAGCCGTCCATACCTGGTCTGGTCAAGTAAGGTATTGATGATCGTCGAATGAAAACAATGAGCAGATTAGGACCTTCAACCCCTGTTTATTGATTACCAAGTATTTACTCTTGTAGCCTTATCTGAATCATTCGGACTCTGCTCTCTGAAACGTCAACTTAGATTTTGATAACAACTTGTGATTGGCCAAGGGGCGGAGCAATTGGCAGTAATAAGCCCCTCCCTCGTTCAGAGTCGGAGAAAACTCACCCTGTATACATACTTGCCTCTACGAGACAATTAAAGTTGAATCGCTTTTAGCTCTTTCTTCATTAGGGTAGACCGGGGTCAGTTGTGACAGGGGTCAGTTGTTACATCGCAAATATCTCTCAAAGTAAAATAAGTATGTTTATGTCCCTACAGTATGTCTTGCATGTAGTCAGTCCGGAAATGCTTATCGACATGCCAGCTTCCACCGCGTGAAATAGACGCATTGCGAGGGGTGTATTGTTATTTTTGGGCCCAAAGTTATTTTTTACGATTTCAGTCGAACAGTGATATCTAGATTCCTATGGTATATACATCGAATATTCTTTATCCATACGTTTCCTTGAACATTTCTCGATCAGCTCTGACGGTTTTCCGAGTCTTTGGATTGCGAAAATGAACGAAATTTTCACACAGAAGTTAAGAACACCGTTTGGGGTCAGTTGTGACAGGGAGCAGTTGTAACATTTTGATATGGGATAATACTGTAACATTTCAGCTTCCTTGATACGAAAATGTTTGTTTTAGTCCCTCCATGTTAGAATGCCTCGAAAGAGTGGAAAAAAATATAACGAGTCCGTGATAACTGTTTAACCTATGAAAAAGCTAATTCCGAGGTCATAAACGGAAAACAGCTGGAAAATATCCCTCCACACCATTTTCGAACGACATGTCTTGGTTCAAAAAGTGGTCCCGAGTTAGAATGACCTCAATGGATGTCGCAATCGTGATTATTAATTGGATTTTATGTGAAAACCTGGTGTTACAACTGACCCCATTCGCTGTCACAACTGCCCCAGACGCGGGGTCAGTTGTGACATTTTTCCATTTTTTTTTCTCGGGCTTGTACTTTTTTTCTATTAATGCTAGAAAGTCCTACTCAGCGTCATTTTGTCAGCAATTGAATGCTCTTTCCTACGGTATTTGAAACATTTATGTGATCGTTGTAGTTTGAGCTTAGTAGAGGCAAAACTGCAAACTGTCACAACTGACCCCGGTCTACCCTAAGGTCCTAAAAGCTGGTTTGAAAAACTTCTTTTATAATCTTTCCAAGCTCCAAGGAATTACCAGCTCGTGTTGTATTTTACATAAAAAACATCGTTGTTTTATGCAAGAAGTGAAATGTGCGATGTTTTGCAAATTCGTGTTCTGTTTTAGAAATGTTGTACTATATGATCAGTATAACGATCATCGTTGTGATCCTCCCCTCCAAGCGCAACGGTTTTCCTGACGCTTTCAGCGTGACGTCACATGTAACGCGTAACAACCGCTACCCCCGCCAACCCTCAGTAAAGAAGTATTTGTTTTGAAGATTCTCGGCTATAGCACGCATGTACAATTGACTATTGTCAATATAGTGTGCGGTGAATGTCCTCGCATCAAGATTCGCGGCAGCGAATCGCCGCCAAGTACCCGAAGGCGCGAGAGCTAGCCCGAAGTTATTTTCTCGGCCTAACTAGTTATACCTGTAAGCACGGTGTCATATCTCCGGAACGCGTAAATATTGTTCGATAAAATTTACAGGATAGAAAGTCCCCCACCATATGACCTCGCTGTATAAATTTGATCACAATCGGTCAACTGGTTTCTGAGATATTGATGACGAAAGATGACGAAAAAGCATCTTCTTCTTCGTCTTCTCCGCCCAATTTTTCGCTAGACGCTGGCTTGGGACATCGATTCCGATCAAACGGCTGTACGTATCGACTTGGGATTTAAATCTTGGTTAGTTTCCGTGGAAATCTCGCCCCCTATTGATTTTGAGCCAAATCCGATCTCTCACTCGGTCGGTATAAATAAATAAAAGTTTACGAAGTGAGTTTCCACAATATGGCCGCGCATCGGCGCTGCGCGCGGGTCGCCGCAATGAAAAAGTTGCAGCGATCTATGAGCTAGTTCTTGACTCACGGTCGATAGAAAAATCGAAGAAATTGGCATGGTTATACCATAACCTCGATGTCGGTATCAATAAAATTTAGTCAGTGACCACGAAGTGCTGTGAGCAGTGTTAGTGCTTCTACTGATCGGATATCGATTAATCCACGATAACTAAATGTACCCGTGATTCACAGAAAAAAATCGCATAATAACATCATAACCTGAAACACAGTCTTGAGATACGAGACCGACCACCACCGTCTCCAAGATATGCATTCATCAACAACAGTTCTATTTTGCCGATACGGAAAAACGTTCCAATTAAACGCCAAAGATTCATCAAGGTAGACGTGAAGAGAATGCTGTTGTTGATCCATCGACATGTCACATACTACACATATATATCTACCCGACAACTAAGATAATTGCTGCGTCAAAGAATCTGCTACTTCTTAACCACCACGGTTCCGGAACATGGAATGAAACTGCTGCAACACACAGATCGCCATTGCCAGAATACCTGGGGTCAGCGTTTCACGCCTCTAACCGCTTCATGCAAATCAAACCAGCCAAACGTCGATAGTAATACCCGGAAAATCATCAATTGGCAATGATTTGCCAATGAGCCGCTACACAAATCAACAAGAAGAATTTATTCAGAATCGTTTGGTACATTGTAGAAAGCTCGATGCGTCCGCATCGTAAGCATGGCGCCTTGGTGCATCAATTGCAGTCCTATGAAAAATCTATAACTATGACATTCTAAACCAAAACCAACGTATCGATTCGAATGAGTAATGGAGACATCTAATCGTTACAGGCCAGCGATAGTGACCACCATCCACATGACCGACGATCCAAGATGAAGACTTATCGACTGCGTCGTACGCCTCACAATCCCCCTCCTACGCATGGGCAACAATAACGGTCGTCACACCCAGCACAACTCTGTAATCAAAAACCGAATAACTGAAGTTATTTTATCAAAGGTGAGACGAAGAGTTTATGAGTGCGTTCGTAAAGTCTACTCAGTCCGCGGACCGTACCTTGTAACCAATTGTGGCATTGAGTTCAAAAGAATGAACCAATTGCCAATGCGAACCGCGGACTTAGTAGACTTTACGAACGCACCCTATAACTACAATCGACAATAATAATCGATTCATATGTGTAATGGAGTAATCGGATCTTTACAGAACAGCGAACTGTAAGCTTGCTTCTCGACATGAAACAACTTCAGACTGTAGCGTCGTTACGAATTCGCCCAGTAAGTACATACGAAAAAAACTAAACGAATTCAATCATTCATTCGATTGAACTTGCATTTCGGGAGAATCGATGATAGTTCTAAGCTAGGACGTGATAGAAACTATGGCTGTTAAAGTACTGAAATTTTGATTCCAAGCTAAGTTAGGTTGGGTTAAGTTCATTTAACAAGTTAAGACTGTATACAAAAAATGAACTTCTATATAATAAATTATTTATGTGTGTCACAGTTGACAGTTGAAGTAAGTCTGTCTTTTCATTCTGAATGTTTCTCCCCGTACCCTACTTCCGCATGTGTTTCCTGACATAATCATACTATAAATACGTATGTCGCCGTTGAAATTTATTGAGCAATCTATACCAATCTACTGAGGAACACTTGAAATCGTAGGATCAACTGCTCGAGCACAGAAATAATTCAATTTCATTGAGCGCCACGGTAGTTTTACCGTAAATACAGTTTTGGTGGGATTCTTTCGGCCAATGGAATTAAATTGACTCGCTCATGCACAAAGCGTAGCGTCAAGTATTCCGTACGAAAACCGTACGAAAGTTGGGATAGTTGATACGTTAATCCGATTGAAATAATTATTGTCGATTAAGTATGGAACAGCAGTATCCATATTGTGAACTTGCAAAAAGAAGTGAAATCTAACACAAAAACATCGTAGATGTGAAAAAAGCCGCCAAGTACCCACGCAAAAATGAGCAAAACGTATCGCCAGTCTCTGTCGTGAAATCAACAAAGAAACCGAGCACCGAGCGTACCCCTTCGATCTCTCAGCAAGTCTACGTCGTCTAGTCGGAGTTTCGTGTGAGGATATCGAAACATCATTCCAAGAGCTACGTACTTGGCGGGCACATTCGGTTTCATAGAGCTATACGGACAAACCACTTTTTTGTGTGATAACCGAATTTTGGATACGATAGCAATACTATTCACTGGAAAACTAGTTACTCCCCACAATAATCGCATGGTAAAATAAGTATTTTACACGTACCTAATCATGCGCATCACTTCACAGGAGTAAATATCTTCTTCAAAAATCGTTGACGTTCCACTGTCATTGCATTATCGGATCAGACTCAAAACTCTTGAATCACCATACATACCTATGAAGCCAATAAGCTATGTAGAGTAAGTTCTTCTATGATAGGTAACTTACGGTGGAACTTGAGTATATAATCTGTTGTGGGGAAATGAACTCATCCGCTTCCAATAGTGTCGAATCAAGAAAACCTTACCTTGTTATTTCAACATGAACCTAAAACTCACAGCCACGGATACACGTGAATGATGTTGGCACGGTGTAACTAGTATAGAATATAACTGTTCCATATAAAGATGAATATAAAATCCAGTTGAAAATTGCTGTGTGCAATCTTGCTCACCATCCGTGGTACGAGTAGATATATGTACAGGCAGAAGAAGGATCGATTACAGTACTCATAAAACAATTAACCGCGTATCACGACAGTCTCGCATTCTCGCAAAAATATTCCATTATTGATTAGCTTCCAAAGGATAACCATTCGTAATGATATATTAGTACGACAAGATTAGCACTTCCGTAAACTCGCACGCGCTAATCTTTCAACTGCCGCGACGAATTCGTCCTTCAAGATCGAAAGATGCACTTTTATTCAGTATGAATTGAACCAATGTTATCTCTGAATCGGACATAGCCAGTCAATGCAAGATTCATGACATGTATGTCCACATTGTCCATCGACCGGAAGCGTATAGTATACTTCAATACATCTATCATCAACAAAGTACCGATACAAGAAACTACTATTCACAGCTTGGAGGAACTATTATCAGACAAACAAGCAAACCACAGCATAAAAATGCAAGTAGTTGTGTACTATAATTGATCAATCAATTTTTTATGGTAATTTGACGAACAATAAACAATATGGAGCACAGTTTAACTGGACAAACGGTTCTCAAAGTACGTGAGAATATTGTCAATTTGAAAATAAAACCACAAACACACGGAAAGAAAAACCGAATCTGCCCGCCAAGTACGTAGCTCTTGGAATGATGTTTCGATATCCTCTCACGAAACTCCGACTTGACGACGTAGACTTGCTGAGAGATCGAAGGGGTACGCTCGGTGCTTGGCTTCTTTCTTGATTTCACGACAGAGACTGGCGATACGTTTTGCTCATTTTTGCGTGGGTACCTGGCGGCTTTTTTTACATCTACGATGTTTTTGTGTTAGATACAATATTCGGTAAAGACATTGGTCTTTAAACCTTAAATAAACAATTCTACTGAATGTAGAACCTTTCTGCCATGGTATAATTTCCATTTTTAAGTTTGGAGACTTAAAGTTTGATGACAATAGTCAATTGTTAAATCATCTCGTTTTTTGACCTTATCCGTGATCAATATTCGACTTTATTGGTGTCATAGGTCCAAATAACTGTCATCTTAACGTTTCGGCCTCGGAAGAGGGCCCTCTTCAGAAGAAATTCATTGCCTTATTATAATATAAACGAGAAGCGCGAAACACCGATTACTAGCATCTTAGATAAGAGTTGGTAAACGAAAGTAACTGCTTTTTTCCGGATCCTTGAGGACCTTTTTCGTGCGGATGGGCATTTTTTACAACAATTAGTCGTCGATGGAAAAACTTTTTAATCGAAAATGCGTTCAATAGACTTTGTGAGCTTTTCCGGCGGAGTATTCAGAGTCTCTCAGATTGATTTATTTCAATCTGAGGAGAAAGAGTTTACTTTATCTAAATGAAGTAAATATTAAAACTCTTTCTTAAATAAACAACGGTTCTTTTCAGTGATTAATATTTTAATTATAAATATTTTTATTATTTATACATCCGTTCGCTTTTACAATCTTTGGCCGAATGAATCAAAACAACTGTTCGTTGTTTATTTCCTCCGAGCTTCTCAACATTCATTCCTCAATGTATATGTGTTAGAATAAACCTTATAAAAATAGATGTTCTGAAACCACCTTCACACGCATTCTATGAAGGGGACCTGGCAGCCCTGCCAGAGATGGTGCAATGTGAAAAGACTTTATTTTGAGCTGAGAACCCCGTCTAACGGTCTTTGTTGAATGAAAGAATAATATGAGAACAATAATGACGAAGCCACACCCGCACCGCGGAGACCCTTGACGCTCTGCGCAAAAAGGAACTGGTACTTACTTGGGGCCAGCTTAGTCAGGCCGAAGACTCCAAGATCCGGTGGAACAGTGCATCACAATAAACTGAGTTCAAAATCGCTAGTTGAATGTTTTAAACTTGTGGTTAACTGCGGAGCTTATCTTTCTGAGCTGTGTTTGATATCGTTATTTCTTACCTTGCATAGTGATACTCGATCATGATGAGTTGGCGTGGCCCGATACATCACTGATAAAGTTTCACAGAATAATACTATCCAAGTACCCGAATTGGTTCAGTTAGAGAACGGAATTCGGTCAGTAGTCTTGGCCTGTGTACGTTACGGTTATTTTCCTTCTCTTTGTCCGTGATTCGAGTCAGCGAGACCCAAGCAACAAGTGGTAGTTCATATACAAATTGAAACGACAGATCACATCCTACGTTAACAACGGAATCCTCTTTCCGTAAGTGCCTATTCTTTTTGTTTTCTCTGTTTGCAATACCAAGCGTAATTTCCTGTACTTGTTGAGAATTGAAAGCGCATACCTTCTGCAGTGAACTTCGAACGGCGAAGGCCGAGACCGTTGGTGACTGAGACGAAGATACCTGTGACACGGAAAGTATCATAGAGCCGCTCTCGTCGAATTTGCCTGCTTTTCATATTTTGTCCGTGCTTACATTTTCAGCTCTGCTACCTTGGCGATCGAAATCCCGACCCCCCTGCGTTCCTCCGATCGGTTGAGTCCCATTAAAATATTGTTTCGCCGTATTCCTATTTGAATTTGCTAGTGTCCATATGATCCGCGCCTGTGAAAGTGGTCTCTTTTGAGACTCACAAGTCACAGTTGACGTGGGGTGCGCAGAGTCACCGCGCTTTCACCCTTTGTTACAACCGTCGCCGAGCTACAGTGTCCTGTACGCTGTGGTTAAAATTCGTTCATCTCATTTTTGTCTGATATTCGCTCGCATTGTTTTACCGTTTCATTCGTCACGTGTACTTTTTGCCTGGTGAGGTTGAATCTCGTCCGTGTGAGGCTGTTGTGTGTCTAGCGCCGTACCGGTCGCCCCGTCAGGCACTGTGACGTCACGCAGCGTCATAGACCCCGTCGTCAATCTCTCTTGTCCGTCCGTCCTCTGCGCTTGCCCTCGCCGGCAACTGAGTCGAGAAACACAGCGTTATCGTACTGTAGATTCTACTATAGGTATAAGACCGCGTCATTTCTATTGTATATTTTGTGCTTGTGTTAGCTGTCCCTTCTATCCCATCGTCTTTTACCCTCGAGATTGCGTAGCATCTCGCAGAACATGTTTCAGTAATTTGTTTTCATTACATAAATTGCTGTCATTGTTGTTCACCAGAAAACAAGTGTCTACTATCTTCGCCCCCACGTTCCTTTCCACCAGACACTGAGTCTAGCATCCCCTTCCCATCTTCTTTCCTACCCGCTACCTTCGCGATACGCGACGACTAGTTCGCGTCAGGAACTTGGCACCCAAACTTTTTGATTTAATTACTGTCCAGTCATGTTGGCTGTCGGTTTCTCTCGCTAGAATTGCGAATAGGGGCGAATCCAAAGACCCAAACTTTTTGATTTAATTACTGTCCAGGCATGTTGGCTGTCGGTTTCTCTCGCTAGAATTGCGAATAGGGGCGAATCCAAAGACCCTGGGAAGCGTGTCACAATACTGTTCTAGAAATTATAAAACAAACAATCAGTAACATCAGAAAGTCATAGATTATTTATAACGTTCTAAACATATTGTTTGATACGAGTCATTTCAAAGAAATTCAGGAATCACTTGTTGTATTTTTTCATTTTGTCGGTGTTTCGGCCACCCTTTGTCACTCCCAT
>JAEUYN010000092.1:0-33787 GCA_018257835.1 Euura lappo | reverse complement strand
TTTCGATATTATTATAAACAATTCTACACGCCAGCTATAAATCCCGATGTTTCGTAACTTGACCGATCTTTTTCGATATGATTATAAACAATTCGACAAGCCGGTTATAAATCCCTGTGTTTCGTTACTTGACTGATATTTTCCCATATTATTATAAACAATTCGACATGCCGGCTATTAATTCCTATGTTTCGTTACTTGACTGATATTTTTCGATATTGTTATAAACAATTCGTCATGCCGGCTATAAATCCCGATGTTTCGTTACTCGACTGGTATTTTCCGATATTATTATAAACAATTCGACATGCCGGCTATAAATCTCGATGTTTCATTACTTGACTGATATTTTTCGATATTATTATAAACAATTCGACACGCCAGCTATAAATCCCTGTGTTTCGTTACTTGATTGATATTTTTCGATATTGTTATAAACAATTCGACATGCCGGATATAAATCTCGATGTTTCATTACTTGACTGATATTTTTCGATATTATTATAAACAATTCGACATGCCGGCTATAAATTCCTATGTTCGTTACTTGACTGATATTTTTCGATATGATTATAAACAATTCGACATGCCGGCTATAAATCCCTATGTTTCGTTACTTGACTGATATTTTTCGATATTGTTATAAACAATTCGACATGCCGGCTATAAATCCCGATGTTTCGTTACTCGACTGGTATTTTCCGATATTATTATAAACAATTCGACATGCCGGCTATAAATCTCGATGTTTCATTACTTGACTGATATTTTTCGATATTATTATAAACAATTCGACACGCCAGCTATAAATCCCTGTGTTTCGTTACTTGATTGATATTTTTCGATATTGTTATAAACAATTCGACATGCCGGATATAAATCTCGATGTTTCATTACTTGACTGATATTTTTCGATATTATTATAAACAATTCGACACGCCAGCTATAAATTCCTATGTTCCGTTACTTGACTGATATTTTTCGATATGATTATAAACAGTTCGACAAGCCGGTTATAAATCCCTGTGTTTCGTTACTTGACTGATATTTTCCGATATTATTATAAACAATTCGACATGCCGGCTATAAATCCCGATGTTTCGTAACTTGACTGATATTTTTCGATATTATTATAAACAATTCGACATGCCGGCTATAAATTCCTATGTTCCGTTACTTGACTGATATTTTTCGATATTATTATAAACAGTTCGACATGCCGGCTATAAATCTCGATGTTTTGTTACTTGACTGATATTTTCCAAAATTATTATAAACAATTCGATATGCCGGCATAAATCCCTGTGTTTCGTTACTTGACTGATATTTTTCGATATTATTATAAACAATTCGATATGCCGGCTATAAATTCCTATGTTTCGTTACTCGACTGATATTTTTCGATATTATTATAAACAATCCCACATGCCGGCTATAAATTCCTATGTTTCGTTACTTGACTGATATTTTTCGATAATATTATAAACAATTCGACATGCTGGCTATAAATCTCGATGTTTCGTTACTTGACTGATATTTTCCGAAATTATTATAAACAATTCGACATGCCGGCTATAAATTTCTATGTTCCGTTACTTGACTGATATTTTTCGATATTATTATAAACAGTTCGACATGCCGGCTATAAATTCCTACGTTTCGTTACTTGACTGATATTTTTCGATATTATTATAAACATTTCGACATGCCGGCTATGAATTCCTATGTTTCGTTACTTTACTGATATTTTTCGATATTGTTATAAACAATTCGTCATGCCGGCTATAAATCCCGATGTTTCGTTACTTGACTGATATTTTTGATATTATTATAAACAATTCGACACGCCAGCTATAAGTCCCGATGTTTCGTAACTTGACTGATATTTTTTTATATTATTATAAACAATTCGACATGCCGGCTATAAATTCCTATGTTCCGTTACTTGACTGATATTTTTCGATATTATTATAAACAGTTCGACATGCCGGCTATAAATCTCGATGTTTTGTTACTTGACTGATATTTTCCGAAATTATTATAAACAATTCGACATGCCGGCTATAAATCCCTGTGTTTCGTTACTTGACTGATATTTTTCGATATTATTAGAAACAATTCAACATGCCGGCTATAAATCCCGATGTTTCGTTACTTGACTGATATTTTCGATATTATTATAAACAATTCGACACGCCAGCTATAAATCCCGATGTTTCGTTACTCGACTGATATTTTTCGATATTAATATGAACAATTCGACATCCTGGCTATAAATCCCGATGTTTCGTTACTTGACTGATATTTTTCGATATTATTATAAACAATTTGACATGACGCCCATAAATCCCGATGTTTCGTTACTTGACTGATATTTTTTGATATTATCATAAACAATTCGACATACCGGCTCTAAATCCTGATTTTTCGTTACTTGACTGATATTTTCTGATATTATTTTAAACAATTCGTTATGCCTACTACAAATGCTGATGTTTCGTTACTTAACTGACAATTTTTAATATGATTACAAACAATTCGCCATGCCGGCTACAAATCCCGATGTTTCGTTTCTTTACTGGGATTTTTCGAGATTATTGTCAACAATTCGTCATGTCTGCTATACATTTAAACTTTTCGTTGCCTACCCGGTTATTATCAATATTTATATCAACAATTCGTCATGTCTATTAAACATTTCAACTTTTCGTTGCCTTCCCGGTTATTATCAATATCATTATCAACAATTTGTCATGTCTGCTATTCATTTCGACTTTTCGTTTTCTTCCTGCTTATTATCAATATTATTATCAACAAACCGTCACGTCTGCTATATATGTCAAATTTTCGTCACCTTCCCGGTTTTTATCAATATTATTATCAACAATTCGTCATGTTTGCTATACATTCCAACTTTTCGTTGCCTACCCGGTTATTATCAATATTTATATTTGTTGATATTATATTTATGCCGACCGTGGTAGCCGCGCGGCCAGCGTGTGCGACTACGGAGCGGGAGATCGAGGGTTCGATCCCACTACTCGTCGTCAGTCAGGCCACGCCGTTTTTCAGTCGTGACGCCGAAAACCGGCAGCCTGCAGCGAGTTTAGTGTGGGTATCGTTTCCTGAGGTCGGCTACACCCGGGCGGGTTTTCTGCAGTTTCCCTTGCCCCTCGTGCGAATGCGGGTGTTTCTATAGAACGCCTTAAGACGGCTGCAGACGTATAATGATGATCACTAACCATCCCCTCCCTCGCCCCGCACAAGCTTTAAGTAGCTTCTGGGGACATACCCACTCGGGTATGGCGGGTAGTAGGTAGTAGGTAGTAATTATTTATTAATTATATCAATAATTCGTCATATCTATTATACATTTAAACTTTTCGTTGCCTTCCCGGTTATTATCAATATCATTATCAACAATTTGTCATGTCTGCTATACATATATTCCGATGTTTCGTGACTTTACTAATATTTCTGGATATTATAATGAACAATTCGTCATAACGGCTTTGAAACCTGATGTTTCGTCACTTGACTGATATTATCTGTTATGCTTATAAACAACGAACGTTGCTTGCGTGGCTAAATCTCAACAAGACCAATGTGGAAGCACGTTAGTATTTGTATTGCGAAATTCCGGATCATTGTATGTTTAATAAAAATAACACGGAGTGGACAAAATGAAAGGAATTTGCTTCCCAAAAAAAACAGAGCGTTATTATTTGAGATCGTTGTTATTACGTCTTCGGGGATCACAATCATATGATTGGCGAACTGACGAAGGTACGATATACTCATCCTTTTTGGGGCAACTGTAGCGCGAAAGTTAGTTACTGGTGACGAAGAATGAGACAACTGTTGAGATGAAGGATCGTGTATCAAATTTCCGAAAGAGATGTGTAGGCTGTTTGCGTATATGCATATGTGTTTTCGACATGTCAATTAATGCACGCGCATCGTTTGAAAATAGTACAGTTAACAGTATTTTTTATTACAAATGCATGAAAAAGTTTCTTGTTTGCACGCCGTGCGCGATAAGAATCTTGTTGTGCACGCTGGATCTGCGCAAAACGAAGTGCGCAGGTCCGGCGTGTTACGTTGCCATTGACGACGTAAACGTCAGAAAAGTGCCAGAATATACACGCTCCGCACGGCGAAACAAGAAACTTTTTCAAGCATGCGCAATAAAAATACAAATACGAGTTGGTCGATCAAAATGAATACAATGAAACAAACGAATAGGCCTTACGGGTGATCAATGAAATACTCGTATTTCGTAGATTCGCGTTGCAAAAGTTCAATTCACTAGACTTAACAGAAGGTTACATATTTACGTGTGTCACAGACAATGACGAAAACATCACTGCTATCGAACAGATAGTGGGAACATTAGTTAATATAGTTCAACGAAAGATCAACGTATTGTATATGACGCAGTTATGCGTGCTGTACGTTGCGAAGGATCTGATAAGTGCATTTATTTGGATGGTCCGGGTGACAGCGGAAAAAGTTATTCACGCATTTATATCATAACTTCATCGGGAAGTATGGGTCTGATAGTGTTGCCTGTAGCATGGACTGGAATCGCAGCGAATTTATTGAAAGGAGGAAGAACTGCACACTCTACTCTCAAGCTGCCGTCACAATTAAATGAATGCTTAACGTGCAATATTAAATCGAATTCTGCACAAGGGTTGCACATTCGAGATGCGAAAGTCAGGATCTAGGATGAAATGATAATGGCCTCTTAGTACGCACTGGAAGCTGTCGACCGTATGTTTAGAGATGTATACGAATGTAACGAACCATTCGGTGGTAAAATAGTCATAATTTCTGGGGATTCTCGGCAAATTTTACCAGTTAGCCGTGGAAGTAGAACACAAATTTCAGAGGCGTGTGTGAAAATACGAAGCCTAATGGAATCAATCCGTATACTTGTCATTGAAGGGCAACCTTGGCGCCTCTGATGGACAAACAGATTCGCAACACTGGCTTCTGCGGGTTGTGGATGGTGTATTTGGCGATTCTTTTAAACATCACAACGGAGTTGTATGCATTTACACGAAATTCCGCTCGAATGTTGAAATTGTGCGAGTAATTTTTGGAGAGAGCGTCGATCCTCAAGATCCCCCAAATTATGGAAAGGTTATATTAGCTGAAACCAATGTGGATGTCATTGCCATAAACAATGAAATAATGTCCAAAATAAAAATTGTTGGAGTAGAATAAATGAGTGTCCGTACAGGTGAAGATGAAGATAATACTGATATGAGTAATATTCTCCCGATAGAATTCATGAATTCATTGACACCCCATGGTCTTCCACCTAATAATCAAACGCTAAAAGTGGGCAGTATCGTTATTCAATCCTCTACCGATTTCAATTGCACAGCGTGATAGTATACACTCCCAAAATATTTGAAATACCACTGACAACCGAGCGAGCGAAGCGAGTGAGGAACAACGCTCTCTTCCGACCGAGTGAGCGAGCGAAGCGAGCGAATGAGGAACAACGCCTTCTAGTATTGTATTACATCACATTATACCGAATACTCCATTCAACGTACAGACTGATGCTAGTGACAAAGGTATTTGCGGCATTTTATATCAGACTGACGATCAAGGGCATCATTATTTAATATCTATAGTTAGTCGATGCTTGACAAGCCCAGAGATTCATTATACGACAACTGAAAAAGAGTTACTTGCAGTAATCTACTCTGTACAAAAGTTTCGCATGTACCTTATAGGATTAAAATTCAGAATCATTACAGATCACAAAAGCTTGACATTTCTTAAAAACACAACTTTTCACAACGCAAGATTAATACGGTGGATTTTACTACTCCAGGAATACCATTTTGACATATCACACTGCAAAGGAAAAGATAATATAATTGCCGACTTTTTTAGTAGAAATCCAGAATCAAAGTTCACAGCCGACGAAGAACCCGAAAAATATATAATTTCGAAATTAGAAGCATACTCAAACCTAACAAATGTAGATAATTTAAGAAAGACGTGTAATACAATTTACAAAATGACATTGGACAAGGAACTGACTAGAGACTTTAAAGATATCGAGAAGATACAAAAGAATGACGCTTGGATTGCACAAAAAATTAAAAGTCTATCGAGAAAAGACGAAGATAACCCACATTTCCAATTACACAATGACATCTTATTTCAATATAATCCAAAAGAAACCCAATGGCGAATAGTAGTTCCGAATTGTTTAGTGAAAAAATTGATTATTTTTACGCATGATAGATTAGGCCACCCAGGTCAGTACAAAACATTACAGTATTTGAGAGTTAATTATTATTGGAAAGGTATGAGCAAAGATGTAAAAAGACAAGTAAGATCGTGTGACTTATGCCAAAGAATCAAAGTATTAACAGCGAAAATGGAAGGGGAATATGAGATGGTTAAAGCAGAAAGGCCAGGAGATTTGGCTACTGTGGACTACTACGGACCGCTACCAAAATCTATCGGTGGAGTCCAATATATTTTTGTTGTTATGGATGCATTTTCCAAATATGTAAACATCTATCCGGTAAAGAAGGCCACGACTCAAATTAGTTTAAAGAAAATTCTTGATTTATATATACCAAAGATGGGTAAACCACAACGTATTTTAGCGGACAATGGTACACAGTTTACAGCATCAAAGTGGAAACAAACTTTAGAAGGAATCGGAATTAAAGTATGTTTTTCGAGCATTAGACATCCACAATCAAATCCGACCGAGCGTATCATGAAAGAGTTGGGAAGGCTTTTTAGGGCAATGTGTTCCAAACAACATACGAAATGGGCAAAATTTATTCCAACCATACAAGAACTATTGAATGTAACCACTCATTTCAGCACAGGATACACGCCGGTAGAATTGCATTTTAACAAAAAACCAGTAGAGAAAATTAAAGAGATTATTAAATTCCCACTGAGTACTGAAGTCGATCATGAAACAAAAATTCTAATAGCCCAGGAAAGATTGTTGAAAAATTTTCATATACGTAAGAGACAACAAAAGACCAAAACAACCGTTGAATTGAATCAAGATGATCTAGTGTTGCTCAAAGTACCACTCCCTTCTAATGCTCTCGACCGCGTAACACATAAATTCTTTCATATCTATCAGGGACCGTACAGAATAACAAAAGTACTTGGAAAAAATGCCTTTGTATTATCTTCTCCAGAGAATTCACAAGAAATCAAGGGTATCTATAATCGAGTCAATTTAAGAAAATATTACACCTCCTAGGACACTGCTATCTTGATTATGCAGTAAAAAGTCGAGTCACATTAAGATCAATTGCTATAGCCAGTCTTAGTCGAATCAATTCTGAATCTACGATGATTTCAACATAATGTAAATAGTAGAATTAAGTGACGACTGCGATAACGAATATGACGAATTGTGAATGTAATGAACTACGTACCCGAAAAAAAAAAGGAACCTATTGTACCTGACGAAATTAGTAAATTAAGAATATTGTAAAGAAAAGAAAACCAAAGATAGAAACTGAGTATTGATGGATGCGTGATGAATGGATGAATGAGTGATTTTAAAGGACTATACAGTGAAACGTGATAAAATGTGATAAAGAAGTTTGAACGATGGACTTGACTTAAAAACGAAAAACTAAAGTTTGTGATAATTGAACAACCCCAATCACCACAAAAAGGGGGGTGTTGTAACGGTTCGAATCGCCCGCTCAACGTGGCAGGAGATACAACGGAGGTATATTTGACTAAAATCGTGAATTCACGGATTATGGGTAATCGCCAATACTCTCCTGCTCAACGCTCTCTTCTCTTCGTGACAACCGACGGAGCACGACGTGCCAATATCTGACTCCGAATATGTATCAATCGAATTAAAAGTTGGAATAATAACTTAATCATCGTAAATTGAAATCACAAAACTACAAAATCTTGACGAAGATTATTAAGTACAACCTCTGTCTTAATAAAAGAAGCAGCAATATCAAATAATATCGAAATCAAGAACAAAGAAGAATCCACAAAGGGAATCTCTGGATTTAAACAACGACACATCATCATCGCAACGTTCAATGGACCTCCATTCTAAACTGCTTCAAGATAAGTTATTAATTTGATCATACGTCGAAAGAATAAAACAAGAATATTGAATTCTTAACTTATATCACACATCGAGAAATCGACTGACGAATTAAAACACGAGATAATTGAGCAAAGATTGATTTTAAAATTTTACAACGATTTTATTTAATTCAATTTAACTTTTACAAACTTTATGAAGAACTATTTTAATCTGTTGATGGATCAACTATAACTGTATGGATGTATGAATGATGGAGGGATGAATGAAAAATTAGTTATTTGTCAATTATTTAATACAAATCAAAGAACATAAACATGACCAAAAGGAATAAAAATTAAATTAATTACCTGTTCAATATAATTATTCTACTGAATATTCAATTTTATTTCAAAACCCTTTCCTATAATTTGCATGATTTTTAATTTTCTTGAATATATAGATTATTATTAACGTATTAGAATTAAAGAATCATGACAACTTCAATGTCGTATTTTCGAATTTGTAGCAACATTCGTTGTAATCTACCAGGACATTTGTTGATTGGTTTTTTGAATATCGGTTTCAGTGGTTTGTGATCAGTTTCTATTTTAATTTTTTTTCCGTAAATATATTCGTGGAATCTTTCCAAACCGAAACACACTGCTAGTAGTTCTTTTTCTATTTGCGCGTAGCGCGTTTGCGTTTCTGTCATGGCTTTGGAAGCATATGCGCATGGCAGTTTGGTTTGTAGTAGGACTGCTCCTAATCCTGCTTTAGAAGCATCTACTGAGAGAACTGTCTCTTTGTTTATATCGTAAAATTGAAGGACAGGTCTGCTCGTTAGGCTTGATTTTAAATTTTCAAGCGCTTTTGAATGTTCGTCGGTCCACTCGAAGAGTACGTTTTTCTTAAGCAAGCTTCTGAGCGGTTCAGTTTTGTCCGAGAAGTTTTTTATGAATTTGCTCACGTATGTTAACATACCGATAATTCTCTGTAATCCTTCTTTGTCTTCCGGTATTTGTATTTTCTGTATTGCTTCGATTTTTGACATATCTGGGCTAATTCCGTCTCTTGAGATAACGTGTCCGATATATTTGCCTTGTTTTTTACCGAGTTCACATTTTTCCAGATTAAAACGAACGCCGTGTTGTTGAGCTAATTCAAAAACTTGCTTAAGTCTTTTGTCGTGCTCTTCTTTGGTTTTTCCGTAGACAAAAATGTCGTCGATATATACTTCTACGCCTTCCAGGCCGAATATCTGCTTAAATCTATGTTGAAAGACCTCCGCTGCCGTCTTGATACCGAAGGGCATTCTTTTAAATTTGAATCTCCCAAACGGGGTACCGAAAGTGCATAATTCTGCGCTTTCTTCGTCAAGAGGGACCTGATAAAATCCCGATTTAGCGTCAAGCTTGCTGAAAACGGTTGCTCCGTTCGCTTTACTTATTGTTTCCTCGAATGTAGGGATTTGTCTTGGCTCTACTTCGATTTCATCATTTATATCTTTGGGATCAATGCAGATGCGGATGTCTTTATTTGGTTTTCTGACGAGAACGAGCGCATTAACCCACTCTGACGGACCTTCTTTTTTTTCGATGATCCCGTCTTTTTCTAATTTGATTAGCGCTTCTTTAAGCGGATTCATCAGGGGTAATGGGATCCTTCTCGTCGCGTGAATTACTGGCTTGGCGTTTTTTTTTAGCTCAATTTGTTAAGGCATGTTAATACAGCCTATACCCGAAAACACATCTTTGTATTTTTCTTTTACTTTTGTGTAATCATTGTCTTCGATTGAATCGATTCTTTTGACGAGATTTAATTCTTCTGACGATTGACGTCCTAGAAGTGGCTTCGCGTTTGTATCTACGACGAAAAACTCTATTTCGTAATTCTTTTTATTTCTGTAACACTTTACGGTGCATCGACCTAATACTTTGAGTGTGTTTCCAGAGTAGCTGCTTAAATAATTTGTTTCTGAATTTTGCTCTGAGACTGAATCTATGTCAACGCTAGAATCTGAGTCTTGATTTATTTCTTCTACTCTACGCGTTTTTTTTGACTTCTTATTTCGGAAACATTGATTTGGGAAATGATTTGTTCCGTTGCAAATTGTACACGTCGTATTATACGCAGGACATTTGTTTATCGCGTGGGATTTACCGCAACGCGTACATGAGTTGATAAACTTAGCTTTATGTTGTTGTCGATGAGATCCTCCTTTGCTGTTGTTGTGACGTTGGCTCCGCCCCTTCACTGCGTCGACAGCTATCGTCTGTTTTTGCTCCATCTCCTGGGATCGTTCCTTGGACTTCTCCATGATGAAATAGAGTTCTACAGCTTCGTCGAGCGAGATTTCGTCACGTTGTAATAATTTCTCTTGGATGGATCCATCGGCCACGCCGCATGTTATCATCGTCTTGATTAGGTCATCATTGAGGGTGCCCAATTTGCATTTTTGAGCTAATTTTTTCAGCTCTATTATGAATTTTTCTAGAGTTTCTCCTTGCTGTTGGCGATACGAGAAGAATTTGTGTCGTTCGTATGCCAAGTTTTCTTTCGGGAGGAAGTGGCTTTCGAATTTCTGGATCAGTGGGGCTAGCTTGTCTTTATCGGCTTCGTCTATGATGAACGTTGTGTAGATTTTAAAACCTTCTTCACCTATGTAGTGCAGCAACTGCGCGCATTGAGTTTTTTCAGGTTTCTTCGTTGCCTCAGAGGCTATGAGGTAGTTTTCGAACCTAGCTCGCCATGTTCTCCAATTTTCTGCCACGTTGCCCGCCATGGACATCGTTGGAACGCCTCTTATTTCTGTTGTCATGATTTCTACGTTTCCACTTCACTTTTTGTTACTCTAGTCTTTTTTATTTGTTATTTTTATTTCACGTCGCGATACTTTGGTGCGCTTCTTTATTCATCAGCGTCATTTTATTTGTGTATCGCCTCATTTCAACTTATACCGACTGCGCCATGTTATGTGAGGTCACAGGTATGAAATAATAACACGTGTTCACTGGTCAGAGCGCCGTCGTGAACTGGCAAGTATATTCTGTATATGTTGATTGGT
This sequence comes from Euura lappo, assembly GCA_018257835.1. Taxonomy (NCBI): domain Eukaryota; kingdom Metazoa; phylum Arthropoda; class Insecta; order Hymenoptera; family Tenthredinidae; genus Euura; species Euura lappo. The sequence continues at coordinate 22,652 of JAEUYN010000092.1, read as the reverse complement.
GGGGGTACAATGTATGGTGTACAGTGATACCTGACAAGGTTCCCATGTATCGGTCATGTCTGAAGAAACCTGGGCAAAGGTACTGGGTAAATGCGAGTTATCTAAGTCTGATCTAATCCTCAAGAGCTACGGTAAGGTCAAATTAAATCCGTTAGGAGTAATTACCAACGTCAAGGTCAAGTTGAACAATCTTGAAAAAACGCTTAAATGTTACGTAATGCCGGGCACAGGTCCAACATTAATTGGAAGACATTGGCTAAAGAAATTTGGGCTATGGCCATTGCAATTCCTAAACGTAAAGAAATCTAAGCAAAATTACGTGGGTTAACTGGAAACAGAAACGGTACTTGACCGAATGGCAAAAATGCACGAAAGATTATTTTCAGAGGGACCGGGCAAGTACACGGGAAGGAAAATAAAACTAACACCCAAGGACGGCACTAAACCGGTTCAATTGAAGGCCCATTATGTCCTTTTTGCTTTAAAAGAAAAGGTTTTTGAGGAACTAGATCGACTAGTCAAACTGGGTCACCTAGAACCAGTTAGCATAAGCGCGTGGGCCACGCCGGTGGTTCCAGTCGTCAAAACTAAAAATACAGTAAGAGTATGTGGTAACTTTAAGTTAACATTAAACCCATGTTTAGTTGTAAAAAGATATCCGCTGCCGAAACGGGAACAAGTCTTACACACGTTGCAAGTAGGAAATAAGTGGTCTCAAATTGACTTAAAGCATGCATTTATGCAGTTTGAAGTAGACGAAGCTCACAGAGATCCACTAACGATAATTACAGAGAAAGGATTATTCAGGTATACAAGAATACCGGAGGGTGTGGCATCTAGTCCGGCAGAATGTCAAAGCATTCTGGATGAAATACTACAAGGTGTCCCACACACCGAAAAATATATTGATAATATTTACTGCACAGGTGCGACGGACGAAATCCATTTAGAGGTAATTAACGAAATTCTCACAAGATTGGAAAACGCCGGGCTGAAAGTAAACCGTAACAAGTGTGAGTTTTTCAAAACAGAGATGGAAATCCTAGGATTCCTGTTAGATCAAACCGGACTACATCCCTCGCCCTCTAAAATAAAAGCAGTAGTGGAAGCACCCGTACCAGAAACATGTCAAGGGCTTCAAGCCTTCCTAGGATTAGTAAATTTTTTCGAATGTTTCCCAGAAGATAGAGCCATACACTTGAAACCACTGTACGATTTTATCAAAACTAACGAATTTGTGTGGAATGAAGACTGCGACAAAGCATTCAAATGGGTCAAAGCTCAAATAATATCACCGAGGGTGCTAGTCAACTTTGATCCAGACCAACAACTAGTGTTGGCTTGTGACGCTAGTCACCATGGGATCTCGGCGATACTCTCGCACCGATATGAGGACGGTTCGGAGCGACCAATCGCATTTGCATCTCAAATCATTCCCAAGGGTGAATTGCATAGAGCCATAATCGATAAAGAAGCAGGAGCAATCGTGTTCGGCTTTAAGAAATTTTATCAATACGTTTATGGTAATCAAATCATATTGAAGACGGACCATGAACCACTCAAATTTATATTTCGTCCAAAAAAGGGGGTAAACTTAACAGTACAAAGTAGATTGCAGAGATGGGCGTACTTCTTATCGGGATTTACTTACACAATCGAAGTGGTACGTTCTAAGGCAAACGGCAATTGCGACGCATTGTCGAGACTACCAATCGAAGATGAAACAATCGTATTCGAGAAACAGTTTTCAGCCTTGAATTACATTGAGGAAGGCTTACCGATTTTGGATTCAAAGTTAGTAGCCAAGGAAACAAAGAAAGACGCTGTCCTCAGCAAAATATCACGGTTCTTAGTAGACTCATGGCCTCAAGATACAAAGCAGCTAACGGAAGTTGAAGCCAAATATTTTTCAAAAAGACTAGAGCTCAGCTTGGAGAAAGATTGTATACTATGGGGTAATGAAGTCATAATACCGGAATCGTTACGTGACAGAGTCTTAGCGGAATTACACGCATCACACATGGGGATAGTTAAGATGAAAATGCGAGCGCGTTCTTACGAATGGTGGCCAGGCATGGATTCGGAAATCGAACAAATTACCCAAGGATGTAAACCATGCCTGGAGGAACGCGAAGCACCAGCGAAAACTCCAATGGCAGTGTGGCCGTGGCCAAGTAAACCATGGTCTCGACTGCACACGGACTTTCTGGGGCCTTTTTTTGTTTACATGTTCATATTAATAATAGATGCGCACAGCAAATGGCCAGAAGTCGTTAACTTAGGAAAAAACACAAAAGCGGAAAGGGCGATCGAAGTATTCAAAAAGCTATTCGTACGCTGGGGGTTACCAGATCATGTGGTAAGCGAATGCGGTCCTCAATACACCAGTGATGAGTTCAAAGAATTCATGAGGAAAAATGGTATTAAACAAACATTTTCCCCACCAAAGCATCCCGCTACGAACGGAGCGGCGGAGAACTTTGTTCGTACATTCAAAAGCAAAGTAAAGAAATTAGTAAAATCAAACAAAAGCTTAGATTACGCGGTGAACGCATTCCTCTTTGATTATCGAAGTACTGAGCACTGTACGACCAAACGTTCTCCAGCCAAGCTCATGTACAATAGAGAAATTAAAACGAGATTCGATTTACTAAGACCTAACGTCACTGTACAAGTCGAAAGCAATCAGCTGACTCAAAAAGATGCTAGGCCAGGTAATAGAAAAGCGAACTTTGAACCGGGAGATGAAGTCATGGTGGACGACTTCAGAGTAAGATCAAAGGGCAGAGCTCCTGCCATTATCAAAGAAAAATTGTCACCGGTAACATATCAGGTTGAAGTAGAACCAGGCGTAACCTGGAAAAGACATGTAGACCAGATAATCAAAAGCAATAAAAAAAACAAAAAAAACCGAGAACGAAAAGCCTAAAAGGGGGGAAGTAGAAAATATAGACGCTCCAAGGCGCTCTGAAAGAATAAAAAAGCATCTACAGAATAAGTCATAGATACGTTAAGAATAAAAAAGCATCTACTGCATAAGTCATAGATACGTTAGAATTAAAGGGAAATCCTGCTCACCTGTTTGGAGTAATTATCCTAAAAGGGAATTGTAGTGTACGAGTATGTGAATGTATAAGCTATGAATAAGAGAATGAGAGAATGGAAGATAGGCAAGACCCCAGGAGAATAATTTAAGGTATCTGTAAGTCAGTATGTCGAGAGACGCCAGCCTGTTTGTATCATGTGTGAATCATAATAAAAGGATTGTATAATACGTTATACAGGGTGTTCCGGTAGGTTCATATTTCGAGTTTACTGGCGGATTCCTTGGCTTATTCTAAGACGAAACTTGTTCTTGCAAAATTTTTCTTAAAGCAACGGTTAACGAGTTAGAGTCAATTAAAGTCCGCCAATCCTGGCACAGATAAGCCAGCGACACAGGGCCGTTGCATTTCAATGGGGCTTGCCGGGCAGCGCCAGCCTGATCAGCGAGTTCAATTCGGGTGAAAGTCTGTATTCGGGGGTTTTTGGGGTCGCTGAATTCAAATCCGAAATCAGAATTTCCAAAAACAAAATGGCGTATCGAGAACGGTGAAAAATTTCTTCAAAACCCTGTTCAATTCGGGTGAAAGTCTGTACTTGAGGGTTTTTAGGCTCGCTGAATAAAAATCCAAAGTCAGAATTTCCAAAAACAAATTGGCGTATCGAGAACGGTGAAAAATTTCTTCAAAACCCTGTTCGATTCGAGTGAAAGTCTGTACTCGAGGGTTTTTGAGGTCGCTGAATACAAATCCGAAGTCGGAATTCCCAAAAACAAAATGGCGTATCGAGAACGGTGAAAAATTTCTTCAAAACCCTGTTCGATTCGAGTGAAAGTCTGTACTCGAGGGTTTTTGAGGTCGCTGAATACAAATCCGAAGTCGGAATTTCCAAAAACAAAATGGCGTATCGAGAACGGTGAAAAATTTCTTCAAAACCCTGTTCAATTCGGGTGAAAGTCTGTCCTTGAGGGTTTTTAGGCTCGCTGAATAAAAATCCAAAGTCAGAATTTCCAAAAACAAAATGGCGTATCGAGAACGGTGAAAAATTTCTTCAAAACCCTGTTTGATTCGAGTGAAAGTCTGTACTCGAGGGTTTTTGAGGTCGCTGAATACACAAATACACAAATCCGAAGTCGGAGTTTCCAAAAACAAAATGGCGTATCGAGAACAATAAAAATTTTCTTCAAAACCCTGTTATCAAAAAATACAAACTACCCAATTATCGTCGGAAATGGTTAATTCAACAAGAATACGACGTTTCTATTGAACTATTTTCATCATTTCATAGTTAATCACTGAGAATCGCCTCCCGCGTTATTCCACAATTAAGGTTGATCTCCAGTCGAAGCCGCGTGTTCGAAGTGCAAGAGTAAGTGGTCGAAATTAACTAATCAAAAAATACAAACTACCCAATTATCGTCGGAAATGGTTAATTCAACAAGAATACGACGTTTCTATTGAACTATTTTCATCATTTCATGGTTAATCACTGAGAATCGCCTCCCGCGGGAACTCTGAGCGGATCCACGGCGCGGGATCGGCGCACAGTGGTCCGAAATCTCGAAAAAGCCCACATAATTCTGAATTCGGGTAGAAGTCTGTAGTCGGGGGTTTCTCGGCTCGCTGAATACGAATCTGAATACAAAATTCACAAAAACAAAATGGCGGATTGAAAACGGTAAGAAATTATCGAAGCACAAATTTAAGAAAAACAGGAGCGTCCATAAAATTTTGTCGCCAAATCAAAAAGATTCCCTAAAAACATCCGAATCCGAGGTATCCGAATTCAGGAAAACGTCGCAACAAGCGAACAGGATAGAAAAGGGATTTGCCGAAAATTCCGACACCTGGCTCAACGTTTCGGTATTTTTCACAACTGAAATTGAAGGTTTGACGACTTTTACGGAAAGCACAGCGAGGCACGGGCATCCTTCGAGAACCTGGGACGATTTGAGTGACACGTTGTAGTAGTAGTTCTATTCGATTCATTATCAATAATGATTTTCAAAATTAGACTCCATATTTATTATCAGCAGCCTTGAAGACTCGTCAAAAATGTACCTATTCCCTGCAAATCAAATCGACTCTTCAAAAAGTAGCCGTTCATATTGAGTCCGCCATTTTGTTTTTGGAAATTCTGACTTCGGATTTGTATTCAGCAACCCCAAAAACCCGCGAGTACAGACTTTCACCCGAATTGAACAGGGTTTTGAAGAAAATTTTTACCGTTCTCGATACGCCATTTTGTTTTTGGAAACTCCGACTTCGGATTTGTGTATTTGTGTATTCAGCGACCTCAAAAACCCTCAAGTACAGACTTTCACTCGAATCGAACAGGGTTTTGAAGAAATTTTTCACCGTTCTCGATACGCCATTTTGTTTTTGGAAATTCTGACTTTGGATTTTTATTCAGCGAGCCTCAAAACCCTCAAGTACAGACTTTTACCCGAATTGAACAGGGTTTTGAAGAAATTTTTCACCGTTCTCGATACGCCATTTTGTTTTTGGAAATTCTGATTTCGGATTTGAATTCAGCGACCCCAAAAACCCCCGAATACAGACTTTCACCCGAATTGAACTCGCTGATCAGGCTGGCGCTGCCCGGCAAGCCCCATTGAAATGCAACGGCCCTGTGTCGCTGGCTTATCTGTGCCAGGATTGGCGGACTTTAATTGACTCTAACTCGTTAACCGTTGCTTTAAGAAAAATTTTGCAGGAACAAGTTTCGTCTTAGAATAAGCCAAGGAATCCGCCAGTAAACTCGAAATATGAACCTACCGGAACACCCTGTATTATGGCAAGTCATTTCCCTAGAACACCACAATTTTCATACTTGTTTAATTAGAACCTATTGACGGAAGAAAATAAAAAATGATGAACCAACTGAGATTGACTCGCCTGAACGACCAGAAGTTGGAAAGACGGAAATAAATTTTCCAGAGCCTCTTCAGGGCACGGAAGAGGTCGATTGATGATGTACCACATTTCCAACCAGACTTGCAAGAGACAAAGAGGTGAACATTTCCAATGCTGGCCAGACACGAATAATTTTTACTTTGTTCTGTTTCATAAACTTATGCAGAAACGATGAAAACAGTTAAATTTTTCCACGAGAAAACGTCGACGGAGCTGAATTGGATGCATCAGATTAGATTACACTAAATATTGGAAAATCAATCACAAGGACAGATCGAGTCCACCATTATGCACACTGATCTATTCATGATTATTCATATACAGCGTGTATTCCTAATGACTGTTTCCTGCGAAGTTGTCTGATATCGCAAAATTGAACTTTTTCACAGGTCGACCAACTTGCCGGAAATTAACAGGAAAATGCAATATGGCGTGCCAGGTCTTGCGAGATCTAACCCCGAAAACGGATGATGACGGAATATTTCTGACACATCGCGATCTATCTAACCTTGAATAATTATATAGATTTACCTACTGGCTGTGCAGATCCGTCCGAATGGATCGTGACACGTTCGCGATAGGAAATTGGTTATAATGAAAAACGCATTCGCATGAGATTAGGGACTATTTACACCACCATTCCATACTACTGGGTCATTGGAGATACAGAACGTTGTCCCGCCGCCCCCTAGCCTAATAATTATCAACAGAAATCTGTGACCCGGCTGCGATTTGGTCCCATCAATCTTGAAATTGCCTCGATAAGCCCTAAGAATCATCAGCGCAGCTGAAATTACGTCTGCATCGCTCAGCCCCAAGAATGATTGGCGAATCCTCGAAGTCTTTTCAATTCCATTTAATTGGAGTTAATTCCGTTTTCAGGATACTCAATTTTTTTCAGTTCATTCGGTATTTTGGATTAAGTTTCTACCTCTCGATAAACGTTGGAATGATAAAAAGTCTTGAATCTTGTATAAACTGTACGTCATAGCGATATTGTGATAATCATTGAAATGATAAAAAGTCTGAGAAATCTATAAAGTATATTATAAAGATATTGTGATGATCATTGAAATGATCAATAGCCTGAGTAATATGAAATGTATTACTTCATTGTGATAACTATTTGAATAGTCTAGAGTCTGAGTAGTAATCTATGAAGTATAACTATATTGTAATAATCATCGAAATGATGAAAAGTCTGAGTAATCTAGAAAGCAAAGCTATATTCTGATGAGCTGTTAGACTATAAGAAAGCAAAATAATCTACATATAGTATTTCTTGCATTGATAATAGTATATTGTGTAACAAGCAAGCAAACTCAGTCTTTTCATGCCGAGCGTAAGATTGCAATAAAAATCGTAGACGAGCGTGTACTCCAGCCGAAGGCGAGTGTACATACGAGGCGAAGACAAATATTGCAAATACGCGAGGCGAAACGACCGTTGCCTCCTTGTTGCACACGATACTTTATATAACAAGAGTATGTTTAGCGGTTTTTCAGATGAGGTTAGGTTGAAGCGTTGAGTAGACGACAATGTATCCGTGTCTCTAGTGAGCTCGGGTAAGGAGCTAATGCGCATGCGCGGAGTACGTTTTCGGGCAACGACGCGTCTGCTAGTGCCACTGCTGCTGAGTGTGGAGTACGTATTCGGGCACTTTTACGTCCTAGGCTGTAAAAGTACCCGAATACGTACAGTTCATCACCCCCGACCACCGACTCACCGCCGCTGTCGCTAAAATGGGGACTTTAGGTACCGAAAGGTGCGTCCCTATATGCGCCCGAGCCATACATCCAAGTTTCTGAACGCCCGGAGTGGGGATAACGGTGCGTGGAAAGTTTTCCGACGGAGGTAGCGCAGAAAGATATAAAGATTGTAAGTAACCTATGCAGTATTTTCAATATTGTGGTGAACAATGAAATACAAAGACTCTTGTGTATCCAGGAGAAACGTTTGTCTAGATTCTGCCGATGAAATTCTATAAACTGTTGTCAAATTATACTTAGAATTTTATTTTATTTTAGTTTTCTTCTCAATAACGCATGATAATTAATTTTTTTTACATGACTTTGGTTGTACTTTTTTCCCATTTGATGCCTATTTTTGTTGTAATAGGGGATCGCCCCGTGAATAAATAAATAAAATAAAATATTTCTAATGATAACGTGATCCAAATGTCATTAGATGATCGTTTTATCGATATTTTTCGAAAAGAAATGAATAAAAACCGTCCAACAAATACGCCATGTTACGATGTCGGAACGACTACATTTACACAGCCGATTTTTTCAATAGGGTAGCGTCATGACTAACAAATAGCGCCACCGTAGTTTGGTTACAGAGAATAGCATTGGACATTGTCGACCCTGACGTGCCCGAGCAACTGCATCAAAAGATGACTCTGTACCAGGACTGGTCGCAATTTTGCGAGAGGATATGGGAGCTCAACCCAAGGACCGAGCAGAGGACCTGTTCCACTGAACAGGATTCTATTGATATCTGCAGGGAATTTTTATAGAAACATTTATAGATATAGATTAGTAAGCTTTGTCTGATTACTTTCATTTCTTACTGCATTCTCTTACAGCCTTCCCTTCCGTTTCTTGTTACCAGTATTTTGAATTTTGAATCGCTTTGTATTACAAAAACAATATCATCCTCGGCTTTCTGTAAAAAAAAAAGTACAAAAGAAATGTTATTATCATGTTGGTCGTAGGCCCGGTTGCATAAATGTTGGGTAAATTTACCCCGGGGGTATCGTTCAATTGTTTAATACACATATTTATCACACATTCATCTAATGTGTTAATGTGTATTGAACAATTGAACAATACCCCCGGGGTAAACGTTTTACCCCACGTTTATGCAACCGGGCCTTGTCTTTCAATTTTGGATCCCTTCATACAAGTTGTGAGAACAATCCTAACCTAAGTTTTCTGTTTACAAAAAGTAAAGTAATGAACAAAAATGTTGTCATCCAATTTTGGGTAGGGTTCCATGACAGTATAAAAGTTTCAGACCTTCCAGATTCAACTGTCCTCACCAGTATATCTGCGTGACGCTTCTTTATTCATTTCCTCTTCCCCCCTTAGATTCCTCATTTCCTTCTTCGTCTTCTTCTTTTTCCTTTATGGCTTCGTCCCATATTATATTTCTTATTTCCATGAGTATTATTGTAAGGTATTCAAACTAAATGATATGCGCATGCGCAGCTGCGCTGGCGCGGCATTTGTTTCGGATTGTTTTCCCGACATTTGTTTTAGATTGTTATCCCCGGAATTGTTTTTCTTAGCGCCGGACGCCACAATTGTGCATTCTTGATATTCTTGATTCTTCAGCGTTGTTTGCATCATTTGGTTCGTACGCTATTTCGCAAATACATTGACAAATCTGCGTTTTTCATAATGTTAACGGAGGAAGAATTTGTTGCAGTGTGGATGATGATATGGCGAATATTCCGTCGGAATCGGGAAATTGCGGAGAATCGTGCTAGACTGGCGAACTGGTTCTTTATGCTGGCGTTACAAGTGTTGCAGCGAAGAAATAATCAGGTAGGGGTATACGTGGTATTTAATATTTCGTGATGATCACAGCGCAGGGTCCATCGGTGTCGAAATCATTATTATATTACAGAAAAATTGGTTTGTTCAATCGTTGTTTCATTTTCTCAAAATAAATAAATTAAAAATAAATACACGTTAAGGAACAATCATCTAGTATAGAAGAACAAAGTTTTTACCCGATAAGATTGGTTGTTGAACTTATACTTTTGGTGTGATAAATGCGTAATGGGTATTGAAATGATGATAAAAAAACCTCATACGAAATTTGGTAATGAAATCTTACGGCAGTAGCGTAAAATAGCAGGGAAAACTACTTTATTTCCCTGAGGTGTATAAATGATAATATTAATAACCCCAAAAAAGCACCTCTGGTGCAAAAACCTTCGCCAAGTACATTAAAATCTTCGACCAAAAAATTGTCTTCCACAATAAGTCTTCCTCCAAAAAGTCTTCCTCCAAAAATTGTCTTCCACAAAAAGTCTTCCTCCAAAAATTCGACTACCACAAAAAGTCTTCCTTCATAAACATCTCTAAAAAAGGATTGAAATCAGATGTAACTGCCAAGTACAACAGAATACGAATGAAATCCTACTACATGGCGTTGTGCTCGTTCGCTCGCTGCGCTCGCTCACTCGATTGGATTTTTAAATAATTTGTGACGTCATAAAAATTAGAAGCAAAAAGTGACCAACCGATAAAATTGTAGAAAAAAAATATGAACACATACATCTGTGAAAAAAAATTGTAGAACAAAGTTTTGAAAAGAAAAATTTGAAAAGAAAAATTTTAAACAAAATTTTGTCCGTGGTACTTTGCGGGCCAGGTGTGGGCAAGTGAAATTAGGTTACATGTTTACGTGACAGTCTAATACATTGCTATAAAAGCCCGCCAAGTACCACTCCCAAAATTTTGTTTAAACATTTTTTTTTTCAAATTTCTATTTCCAAAACTTGGTTTTACAATTTTGTTTCCAAATTTATGTGCCCGTATTTTTTTTCTACAATTTTATTGTTTGGTTATTTTTTGCTCCTAATTTTTATGATGTTATAAATCATTTAAAAAACCAATCGAGTGGGCGAGCGCAGCGACCGAACGAGCACATAACAACGCCATGTAGTAGGCCTTTTTCATCATTCTGTTGTACTTGGCAGTTACATCTGATTTCAATCCTTTTTTTAGAGATGTTTCTGAAGGAAGACTTTTTGTGGAACTCGAATTTTTGGAGGAAGACTTTTTGTGGAAAACAATTTTTTGGAGGAAGATTTTAATATACTTGGCGAAGGTTTTTGCACCAGAGGTGCTTTTTTGGGGGATATCACTCCTTTTTGTAAAATTACGCTGGACCACCTGATATTTGTGCTGGCTCGCTACGCTCGCTCGGTCGGATTTCTATAATTCATAGAAGACGGAAGATATTGTACTCCAACGAATAAGTATAGGTGAAGATTGTTATTCAGATAGAATGAAGGTATTTCGCTATGGATAACAGATCCAATAAAACTCTGAGAAGTCTATTAGACGAATATGGAACGCTAATATGCAATTATCAGAGTCTTCGAATGAAACGTTATTGTTTGTCAACTGGCTGTAATATGAAGCAGCCAATATATTATGAAGTTAACAAATTGGCGAATATTCCCAACGTGTAACTCTGCGTGCAACCCTCCTTTTTTCTCATCCGAACTTGAGACCGGCATTGATGGAGTTACTTGCACGCAGGGTTATAACTAGTTGCCGCTGTCATGTCATTATTTTTAAATTTGCGAATTTGAATTTTGAATATATACGTATATATAAAGAGTCCGTCCAGTACTTTTGTATACGGTATGCAGGGTGCGGAAAAAAACTGTAATCCTCCTGCGGTGAAACTGTAGAAGCAAGGAATTTTGGCAGCGGTGGGCAAAATCTTCTGCGCGAGGTTTCTTGCGCTTACACCTTCATCGGAGAAGGCTGAAAATTTTTTTTCACAGTCTATATATACCGGGTGTCCCATTTTAATCTTACACCTGATTTATCTCGGAAAGTACTTCTCGGATCGAGTAATAAGTAATATTAAACTTTTAGGATTTCGAGGGGGACGTTCAAAAATAATTTTTTCAATTTTGTGTAATAACAAATGGTGGCGTAAAAATGGAAAACATGTTTTTTTTAAATGGGAACATGACTTGTTTTGTTCAACAAAAAATTTGTTAGGTCAAAACTAACAACTTTTGTAGGAAACATTTTTCAATTGTTATTAACAATTGTCCATGTTTGGCGTGTGTGTTTGTGTCTGTGTGCATGTATGCATACACGCATGCGTGCATGCGTGCGTGTCAAACATGAACAATTTTTAATAACAATTGAAAAATGTTTTCTACAGAAGATATTAGTTTTGACCTAACAAATTTTTTGTTGAAAATAAGTTATGCTCCCATTGAAAAAGAAACACGTGCGTCATTTTTACGACATCATGTTTTTCTAAATGGGAACAAGACTTATTTTCAACAAAAAATTTGTTAGGTCAAAACTAACATCTTCTGTAGAAAACATTTTTCAATTGTTACTAACAATTGTACATGTTTGGCACGCACGCACGCATGCACGCATGCATGTATGCATACGTGCACACACACGCCAAACATGGACAATTGTTAATAACAATTGAAAAATGTTTCCTACAAAAGTTGTTAGTTTTGACCTAACAGATTTTTTGTTGAACAAAATAAGTCATGTTCCCATTTAAAAAAAACATGTTTTTCATTTTTACGCCACCATTTGTTATTAAAAAAAAATTTTTAAATTATTTTTGAACGTCCCCCTACAAATCCTAAAAGTTTGATGTTACTTATTACTCGATCCGAGCAGTACTTTCCGAAATAAATCAGGTGTAAGATTAAAATGGGACACCCGGTATATATACTACCATTACTCAGGAACTGTTGGAAAAAAATTTTATTTGACATCTGATAGCGATTCACAAAATTTCACCGAAGTCTCCCCTCAAGGGAATACGTTTGCCGGTTGAATACTTTTCAAATTGTCCGACAATGAACTTCAGCATAAGTGGAAATCCGTATCCTGCCATGCTCCAGTATAATGTTTTTATGATTTCCTACAAAAATAATAACAGTATGGAAGTATCAAAATCAATTAATAACTGTCGATAAACACTCAATAAAGTCTTCCGAGATGGTACTTCTGTTATTAGATTGCATGGCAAGATTCGTCCGTTCCCTCCGGTCCATCAAGGTATTCTTATCGTCAGAATCCGATGATTTGACGTCGTGTTACTCGAGTGCTCCAAGAGCTGTTCCGCAACGTGAAAATTTAAAGCTAAGTCATCGAAGAAAACCTCCGGAGCATACTGCAGCGTACACATTTTCTCTGTGGAGCTAGAACTAGGCGTGGAAAAATATAACCAAAACAATTGAATGATTTAAACGTAACTCCTGAAACCGGGTAGGAAATGTGTACGGAGCTCTATAATCGCCTCGAAGCGTATTCCGAGTTACGTCTGCTCTAGACTGTCCGCCGAGATATACGTCTGTTATTCCTTAGGACTCGGCGAATATCAATAAATCGCTCGTCCGAATTAATATTTTTACACAAGACAGAGCATGATGCGAACGTTCAACAACGTAGAGTATCATTTCAATTCAATTACGATGTAGCACGATCAATCCCATAGGTTATGTATTCCCAAATTTCAATGACTTATCTCATTCTCGTAGAAATCATATATTCACTTCAGTGGAGAATCGTAAATTTCATTGTTTCTTATCCCATCATAAATAAGTCGTAAATAACGTCACATTATTATAATATTTCCAGCGGTAACAATAGCTAACATATGCGAATTCGTGATAAAAACTGTTGTTGACCGCTTCGTCAACCTAGCAGAACCTAACCTTAATTAATCTAGCAGCCGCACTAGTAGCCGACATGCAAATTATAAAAACGACCAATGTTACCGAAGCCTGTGATTGATCTAACTGGTTCAGATTCATAACCTCATAACTTAATTATTCCATCAAACTGGCTCACATCTTGATTTTACTTATCACACGTAGCAATAATTCGTTACTGATCGATTCTCTCGATCTATTAAATTTAAAAATGGCGGTTCGTTTACATGACACAAGTGCCATCTAGCCGCGGATGTGGTGTATTCAGATATAATATATACCTTTGAAGTTTATTTGGTATCGAGGATCAAATGAACAACACATATTGACGTTTCGACCCTGGAGAGGGCCCTCTTCAGAACTATAACAATAGTATTATTTTTATTTATAACGAATCATATTTTTACAGTGTTCTTAATGAATGAAGAATACTTACAAGTCTATTTCATAGTAATTCTATATAAATAAAAAAGGGGGGAGTGAGCACGGCGATCTATAACTGAAATCAATAATTTTTAGGTTAGGAAACGCGAAATTTTTAACAAGTCCCAAAATGGGTTAAACTCACAATTTACGATGCCGGTTATGCCTAAGGCAACTTGTCCGGTTCTTTAGGAGACATAATTAGAAAAATCTTAAAGTGATCGATTAATCAAATGTCGATTAAGTTTTCAAAAACGAGTCGTGGAGCTTAACGGATTCGGTTTGCTTTGGTTTGCTCTGATCCTGTTCCTTGAATTGGATTTTGAAGATATTGTAATCAAATTCCAATTCAATGAAATAAAAAGAACGGTCTCGGGGCTTAACGGATTTACAATTCACCTTGTTTTCAAAATTACCGCCAAAAAAACATGACCACCAGTCACACTGACACTGTACATGATTGGTTACGGTCATCTGTCTCCGCATTGGTCGAGACTGATACTTCTTCTCTTTCCGGTTGTCTCCGAATCCGTTAAGCTCCACGACTCGTTTTTGAAAACTTAATCGACATTTGATTAATCGATCACTTTAAGATTTTTCTAATTATGTCTCCTAAAGAACCGGACAAGTTGCCTTAGGCATAACCGGCATCGTAAATTGTGAGTTTAACCCATTTTGGGACTTGTTAAAAATTTCGCGTTTCCTAACCTAAAAATTATTGATTTCAGTTATAGATCGCCGTGCTCACTCCCCCCTTTTTTATTTATATAGAATTACTATGAAATAGACTTGTAAGTATTCTTTATTCATTAAGAACACTGTAAAAATATGATTCGTTATAAATAAAAATAATACTATTGTTATAGTTCTGAAGAGGGCCCTCTCCAGGGTCGAAACGTCAATATGTGTTGTTCATTTGATCCTCGATACCAAATAAACTTCAAAGATTATCATTGATGGGATCAAGAAAAGGAATTTACTGATAATATATACCATTGCCGTAGAGGCGAAACAGCTCCCGTTCGGGTAGCCAGGTTATTTAATTATTTTTTAATTAATTATTCGAGTTTTCTTCACGGTGTATTGAGAATATACGGGGTAGTCCAAATGAAAGTGAACAGAGTTTGACCCCGACCCTCACCGAAATGGTTGCCGATTTTTTTCCGTATTCTACTCCACAAAAGGTACACTTTCCGATTTTTCTTAGATTTTTTCGACTCATGGCTCGGTCGCGGCGATTTTTTCAAGTTTTTCCATTAATCTAATGCAACTCTGAAGTCTTACATTTTATCGCAAAGTCATAAAGGAAAAAAAGTTTATTTTTCTTTTAATCTTCACAAAAATACTTTTTCACGAATTTTCAGAGCATGCTAAATCGTCGATTTAGACGAAAAACGCATGAAAATTGAGTTATCTCGGAAAACCCGTTTTCAAAAATTTCGAAATTTTCTGTCAATTTTCTTTGGCCAAAAACACACAACTTTCGTATGAAACATATTTTGGGCACGGCCTTCGTTCGGGAGCTACGCCTTATTTTATGTGATAATATCAGTAAACTACGTAAATCAATTTTTTTTTTATATTTCGTATAAATCACTTTAGGCGGATTCGACCCCAAATTTTGTGTTTCATACCTAAAATCAAAATCACTTTATTCGTCATCAACTTCGACACACGATTAAGTGTTTACAAACTCAATGTTCCAAGAGTCAAAAAACTTTAGTATCCTGGAATCTTTATAATAATTTGTTTTATTTGTTTTCTGATTAGCCCAAGATCAGTGGTCTTACAGTGATTACTTATGACGTTTACGAATCGTGGTTAGTGTCGACTTTACGGGAGGGAATCAATTTCAATCTTTTTATCAGATAGGATTTCAGCTTTGGCACGTAGATAAAACCCGTGACAGATTGATTTGCATCTGTACTTCATTTTCTTTTCTTACACCGATCGCAAAATACCACTTTTCATACCTCTTGAGCGGGCGCAAAACAGATCTTTTCGGTCCTCGGGCGGAAAAGTCCTTTTCTCAAACCCGGTCGCAAAATGCCACTTTTCATACCTCTTAAGCGGGCGCAAAACAGATCTTTTCGGCCCTCGGGCGCAAAGTGCTGTTTTGCGCCCGCTCACTCGGTCTGAAAAGATGCATTTCTGCAGACCAGGTGTTGAGAATAAAATCGCGTGCATGACGGGCGCAAGTCTATTACGGTGAGTGTGATTGCAGCACACTCGAAAAATAGTTCTTTGTGCCCTTGATACACAATATACTATTTCAATTATGATTTTCAATGTAAGTGTGTGTTCTTGACCTCAAAGATATGTGTGTGTAGGTTATTGGAAATGAAGGTCTTGAAACAGTTTGTTTTTTCTCAAAAAAACGTGACGTTTCGGCCCTGGAGAGGATTGATATGATTGAATGATTTTCAATGTTCTATTTTATGTTCGAGAAAATTTTTGACCACATTCAAAACTCGCGATTCGACCTCGAGTGATTTATACTAAATATTTAACAAAAATTGATTTACGTACTTTACCGATATTATCACATAAAACGAGGCGTAGCTCCCGAACAAAGGCCATGCCCAAAATATGTCTTATATGAAAGTTGTGTGTTTTTGACCAAAGAAAATTGACAAAAAATTTCGAAATGTTTGAAAACGGGTTTTCCGAGATAACTCCATTTTTCTGCGTTTTTCGTCGAAATCAACGATTTAGCATGCTCTGAAAATTCGTGAAAAAATATTTTTGTAAAGATCAAAAGAAACCTAAACTTTTTTTCCTCTATGACTTTGCGATAAAATGTAAGACCTCAGAGTTGTATTAGATTAATGGAAAAACTTGAAAAAATCGCCGCGACCGAGCCATGAGTCTAAAAAATCTAAGAAAAATCGGAAAGTGTACCTTTTGTGGAGTAGAATACGGAAAAAAATCGGCGACTAATTCGGTGAGGGTCGGGGTCAAACTCTGTTCACTTTCATTTGGACTACCCCATACATATTATATTGAATTCTACATCTGAAAATACTTCGCGCAAGCCTCATCAATCGGAAAATAGAAGAAACAGCCGAAAAAATCTGCCGAATTCAATCTCGACAACGGCGCCACCTGGGGATGACTACGTGTACTCTCTCTACACTCGTCTGCTCCCTGCGTAGTCTAAAGTGGAGATCGCCCTTCTTCCCTAATTTTTCATACTCATAGCGATTTGCAAAGCCACGTGGCTGGGGAGGAGATGACGGAGACGAAATTCCTTGAGTGAAACGGACCTGCCAGATTTTTCAAATGATAATATCTCATCTTCTCGTGCATCGATTGGACCGAAATAGGGCTTAAATGAAATCTTTTCGTGCCGCCAATCTAATATTAATTCTTATAAGACCCATAGATATCGCGAAATGGAAGAAAACTGAGATTCTGATTACCCCCACCACTGCGGACAGCTCCCGTTCGGGTAAATAGACTCGGTGCGTCTACGCGCGGGGTTTAAAAATTTTTTTTAATGTACTTGACGCGAGACTCTACCGAGTCTCGTGATAGCAATAATAACAATGAAAACAACAATCATCTACATTATTATCATACAATACATTCTTTCTCTCTATACATATACTTATACATATACTTGTGCTTTCTATCCAAGGTACTTGAGCGGATCGTACTGGAACAGGTCTCGGACTATCTGGAGGAGCGCAACCTGCTTGACTCAAGGCAGTCGGATCTTCGACCTGGCTTCAGCACCCAGACGGCCCTTCTTCTGCTTACTGAGGACATCCGGAGGGGGATAGATGCCCGCAAAGTCACTATACTGGTCTTGTTTGATTTTAGTAAGGCTTTCGACTGTGTGCCTCATGCACTCCTACTCTCTAAGCTTCATCAAATTGGGTTCTCGCGTCACGTGCTTACTTGGTCGGCATCTCACCTTCAGGGCAGACAACAGGCGGTGGTTGGGCCTGATGGTGCCCTCTCTACCTGGGCCAAACTTGATATCGGGATTCCCCAGGGCTCTGTCCTGGGACCGCTCCTCTTCTCGGTGTTCATAAATGACATTGCAAGTATACTGCAGTATTCGGCCCACATGGTATATGCGGATGATCTCCAGATCTACCTCCACTGCGCGCCAAGTGAGATACGGGAAGCCATCGACCGTATGAACCAAGAGGTTCAGTCCGTCCTTGGGTGGGCCAGCGCCAATCTGCTCCAGCTCAACACGGCGAAAACGCAGGTGATGATCCTTGGAAGTGCCCCTTACGTCGCTCAGCTGGACGTTGTTTTTCTCCCGAAGGTCTTTCTGGATGATGAGCCCCTTCCCTACTCTGATTCAGTCCGGGACTTGGGACTTGTACTCGACTCCAGGCTCCCGTTGTCAAGGCAAGTCAGCGCAGTCTCCAGCAAGGTGCATTCTGCCCTACGCCAACTCTCGGCATCCCGCCGCCTCCTGTCTCTTGAACTCCGGAAGCAGCTGGTTACCGCTCTAATATTTCCACTGTTCTACAACGATCTCTCCCCGCGGACCTCAGCGTTGCGCGAACGCCAATGGCGTTCAAGACCGCCCTTTTTCGGTCACTTGCAGCACGGGAGCAGGCCTGATCCATGGGCCCTCACTTCCAATCTGCTTTTTAGGCACGATCGTAGAAAACGGAGTGCCTTATACATTCGCCATCGCTAAAAACGTCGGATCGAGTAAAAAATCTGAAATCATGTAGGGAGCACGTTTTGGCACCCGGGTAGTCGTTTTCGAGCATTTTCAAGAGTGGTGTATGTGACCCCCCCATTTCTTGTAAACCTGCTATCATCCACACCCCTGAACCGATTCTGATGAAATTTGCAGAGGATACTCCTTTTGCCCTGAAGATGTCAGAATTTCATTGTGTACCAGATCCGACTTCCGGTCCAGAAATGGCGTTCGCTAACTTTGTCAATTTTGAAGATACAACAACGAGCTTTAGAATACAGCCTCGTGATCACGAATCAAAATTTTGAGAATTTTTGAGGATTTTTCCGGCACCTGCGTCTTAGTGTCCAATCGTTGAAGTTGCTTGTAAACCCGCCATTTTCCACACCGCTAAACCGATGCTGATGAAATTTGCAGAGGATACTCCTTTCGCCCTGAAGATGTCAGAATTTCATTGTGTACCAGATCCGACTTCCGGTCCAGAAATGGCGTTCGCTAACTTTGTCAATTTTGAAGATACGACAGCGAGCTTTGGAATACAGCCTCGTGATCACGAATCAAAATTTTGAGAATTTTTGAGGATTTTTCCGGCACCTGCGTCTTAGTGTCAAATCGTTGAAGTTGCTTGTAAACCCGCCATTTTCCACACCGCTAAACCGATGCTGATGAAATTTGCAGAGGATACTCCTTTCGCCCTGAAGATGTCAGAATTTCATTGTGTACCAGATCCGACTTCCGGTCCAGAAATGGCGTTCGCTAACTTTGTCAATTTTGAAGATACAACAGCGAGCTTTGGAATACAGCCTCGTGATCACGAATCAAAATTTTGAGAATTTTTGATAATTTTTCCGGCACCTGCGTCTCGATGTCAAATCGTTGAAGTTGCTTGTAAACACGCTATCAGCCAGACCGCTGAACCGATTTTGATGAAATTGGCAGAGGATACTTTTTTTACTCCGAAGATATGCAAATTTCATTGTAGACTCGATCCGACTTGCGGTTTAAAAACCGCGGTCGCCAGCTTCGTCAATTTTGAAGTTACGAGAGCGGTCCTTGGAATACTTTCTATTGGCTTTGAATCAAAATTTTGAAATTCTTGGGGGATTTTGAACACTATTACAAAACAAACTAGCACTGTACGATCGTGCCTTACGCAAAAAAGCGATGAGCTTTTTGGCTAAAACGGGCTAGTCTACCAGGCCATCGCATTTCTTGCTCTCCTATATATTTTACTCTATTATATTCTATTTACCTACTCTATTTCTCTTTTTTATCTATTTTTCTATTTTTCTATTTTTCTACTGTTCTTATAGTTTTTATTTTTCTTTTTTATTTTTGTATTGTTTTTATGCTTTGTCTCTCGCTACCTCTTGTAGTCCAATATTGATATGGACTTAATAAACTATCTATCTATCTATCTATGTACAGTATATACTATAATAAAGTTGATGATAATACTCTTACGTTTTCATTTTGTTGAACGTGCAGGGAGGTCCGTACTGCCTTACCCCTCCTAGCTACAACCAACGCTTGCTTGGAAGCATTCTCAGAGATTACCCTACAGCGACCAAACGTAATTTACGTGTCAATCCGGGAAGTTTCCAGAGAATTGCTGCGTTAGTTAGACATAACAGAAAACGATCTGGCTGGTGCATCGAAGTTGAAGTGAGTATAAGTACTTCTTTGTATATAGGTATATACATTGTTTTATACGTTAAAGTTTCTACTGCCGCCACTCGAAATTCATGCGGTTGTAAATAGTTACGCCGGCAAATACAGGGGACTGACGAACGACAGGTGGGCTCGCTGCCCCTAATGAAAAGTCAAAAGCTTTCCCAGCTGGCATCGGGGTGTTTGTACATGAGGAGGCTCTTAAGCCCCCTGGAATACTTTTGAATGACATACACGATTCGTATGTTGGTATTATTAGCAAATCAAGAGCTTCCAAGATGTTATGCCAGTGTTTTCTATTCTTAAAACAAAATTATATAGTAAGTATATATAGTAAAGTATATATATAGAGTAAGTAATTATATAGTAATAATAATAATAAAAATAAAAATAAAAGTGTAGATAATGAATGAGAAGATACGATACAGATTACTATTGGAAAGAAACAAAATGAAGTGAATGTATGAATACTAATAATAATAATACAAATGTTAATAATATGTGATAGCGAATTAAAATACTAAATAACACGATTCGTTTCAAGTAACCCTGTTCCTGTTCTGGTTAGCCACTGGGGTCGCGTACAGGGTGGTTTCAGTGGGTTTCGACATTCCGAGATCAACTGTTTGCAGAGTGGTTCACAAGATCCTTAATATAATTGTTGCACTCGTACCCGAAATTGTCAGACTTCCATCGGTAGATAGACTACCCGATATTGGTATGGAGAGTTTGCAGGAAGAGTAAACCGTGCGGTATTCCGGCAATGTCCTGTTAGGCTGCACGATCAATATCATAACCGGAAGCAGTTTTATTTCGTAAATCTTCAGGGTTTGGTTGATGCCTCTGGATTATTTATAGACATTGTCAGCGGGTTTCCAGGTTCCGTTCACGACGCTAGAGTATCCAGCAACAGCGCTCTATTTCAGCAAGGCTTGTATCCTCCGGAAGCGTACTTTATTGTTGAGGATAGTGTTCACCTATGCAGAGGGAACCCTGTGAGCATAATCACACCTTTTACAGAACCGCTTACTGACAAAGAGAGAGCGTTTAATCACGCATGGAGCCAAGGTCGAATGGTCGTCGAACGTTCTTTCGGCATAATGGAGGTACGATGGAGGTTGATACACGGAAAAAAAGTTGGGTACGTAGCCCGCCCAAAGACACCGAACGCCGTGCGACCACAAGTTTGGTGCAGCGGCATTACCACGTTGGGACGGCAGTTTACCCAACTGGGTAGGCTGCAGCCCCGCGCGGACGCGCTGCCGTCCCAACGTGGTAATGCCGCTGCACCAAACTTGTGGTCGCACGGCGTTCGGTGCCTTTGGGCGGGCTACGTACCCAACTTTTTTTCCGTGTATGCACCAAAGCACTCGAAGTTAGTCTCGACACAGTCATCAAGGTTATCGCAGCTTGCACTGTGCTACATAATATATGTGTTAGTCAAGGTGATGTGCTACGTATTCGTGCGCGCAATCAGCCACTACCTCCACGTCGCATTCCACGTCCTGAGCGTGCAGGGCTCAAAATCCCGACCGACTTTGTGCAGAAAGGTCATAATTCCGACTTTATCTAAGGCGATTTCGAAATTTTTTGAAATTGAGATTTCTGACGTCAGAGAAACAGAACGTTTCATGTCCGAAAATTCTGAAACATAACGAGCGCCATGCGTATAAGACACGAGACAGTCTGAAAGGGTACAGATAACAAAACTACCGACCGAGGAAAAGAACCGAATTCGAATAAACAAAAAATCAGAGTTGAGAAATAAAAGTATCGAAAGATCAACTTTGCGCCTTGTCACTATCTTGATAAAAAATTATACAGAATTAAAAATGTCGAAAGCTCCATTTGACGAAATCAGACCTTCCGAAAAATCGAACTAAATTACGAAACATCGAAGGCCCGACAGGTCAAAGTACCGACAGGTCAAAGTACCGACAGGTCGAAGTACCGACAGGTTAAAGTACCGAAAGTGCAAACTCCCGAAATTGAAGAATCGAATATCTTTGTAAATATTTCACGTTACTCGGCGGAGAATCCTATTTTCACTATCTATAACCGTATTATGTGCATCTAATGCTAAGAGAAACTACAGTTATCGATGGTTCATCAAGTAATTGCTATTTCATTCATAAAATTGTATATTGATTTGGATTATACATATAAAAACAAACTTTAATAATTGTATGCATTATAATAAAATCAGATATTAAATTTGTCTGTATGACGGATATTTTTACATAACTTAATAATCTTGGATGTATACAAATAAAATATACTGCTTTGAATCATTATGTCCGATTTTTTGGAATAATGTTCTCTGGATCAAGACTACGAGGCCTCAAGACTACAGAGAAGATAATTCATTTGCTGCTATTAGGAGAGGGGTTCCAATTTTTTCTAAACGAACAATTGAGATGACTTGACTAGAAATATGTCCAATCCTAATTTTTTGCAAATATTTTTCAATTATCTT